>JAZEWT010000008.1:8173-20569 GCA_036362905.1 Mordacia mordax | reverse complement strand
GTGCGTGTGTACAGTAACTTGAGGGTAGTCCCTGTCGGGATGAGCAAAGGCGTGAAGAAGTTGTTGCAGGAGCGATTTCCCAACATGTCACGATTTTCCGACATCAGCGATCTTTTGTTGAGGTGCGTACATTCACACACACTGCGCATGACAAATACGGTGGGGTTTGACAACCTTGGTCAAGTCAGCATTGGTGCTAATCTCCTATTTAATTCAATGAATTACATTCATTTTTTATTTACCATTCATAATGCACCACACTGATATTCGTTGAGTGTTAAAGGTATATGAAGCTAGAATGACTTGGAAGCACGAGGATACCTTAGACAGGGAAACACAGCCACATGGTTAGCCAGCGCCAGTATTCTTGAGCCATTGGAGGAAACTCCACCTTCCTATGGCAGGAGCGAGTTTATAGTAAACATACTGTTGAATTCCCCACAGCGTGGCACCCATTTCATCTGCCCTGGAGGGATGATGGGCTGAGTCAACCCCCAACTGGGATTTGAACTCACAACCTTCAAAGTGCGAGCCACATTCACTGTAGCACTGAGCCACTGACTGGGATGGGTATATTGATTGCCGGTGACCTGGTAGCATTGCACACCTGGAGGGATGTGCTTGCGAGGGAGTGCGCATGTGTGTGCGTAGTGGTTAGCGCACTGTTCCTACGAACCCAAAATCCTGAGTGTGATTCCTGCTCACAACCAATAACAGTTGTGAATTCTTGAACCTGTCCTGGGCCTCCCCTGAGTCAACTGAACCTTAAATGAGCAGCTAGTGCCATGTGTAAACATCGCTGCAAAGGAGACAAAAGGTGGCCAGGAGTTGTGTTGGCCACCCACCCCCTTATGTGCAGTGCTGGCTTTTAAGGGTGTTACTCACTAACAGCACTTGACCATACAGTCTTGAGGCTACAGGAGGGATCTCTGTCTTGTGCGTGTAGGGGGGGGAACCTCTCGGAGAGCGAGGCGGAGCTCGATGGAGACCACAACATCACCGAGCTGCCGCAGTCACTGTCGGGCCGCGGCAACATGGCTGCCCAGCAGAGCGCAGTACGGCTCACGGAGGTGAGATGATGGAGCCGCATCAGCACTGGAGCAGCGATGCACTCGCTCAGAGACAAACACACGTGCTTACACGCAGACTGGCTTGAAGACAAACGTACGTGCGTACACGGACTCGCTCAAACACATGCACACGCGTGCACACACGCACTGACAGATATCCCTCGCATAGCCATAACACATCGGAGAATATTTCTCATCAGTTCTGCGGTGCACCTCCTTGCTTCACGCTTAATTTCAATAATTTAATATAAAAAAAAATGTATACCTCGCGTCACATTATTCATTCAATGTCGAAGGCATTCGTTCGAAGAGAGAACGATTCAGAGGTGCGAGGAAACCGGAGAGAGGTAGGGGAAGGCAGCCACGCGATCAGCTGGTACCAACATTTGTCAGACACTGCGTCCTCTATATTATGATATCGGCCAAATAATGAGTGTTTTTTTTTAGTTATGGGAGGCATCCAGAAATCCAGGAGGAACCCCATGTATAACAAGGGAAGAAGACAAACTCCATACAAAAAAATCACTGGAGGCAGGAATTTTTGAGAGACACAGTTGTTATCACTGGATAGACACCCTGCCTTTCTTTAAACGAGAGAACCTGGGACTCTTGAGTGATTCCCGTGGTTCTCTCTGTGGTCATAGCTTTCCCTGTGCAGGGGGTCGACGAGTGACTGCGGCTACCGTCGCCGTCATCAGCAGCGATGTCAGTGGATTCCTTTCTGCCACTCGTCACTCTTACACTATAGGATTACGTTCCCTACTACTTGCGTCCAGAATCAAATACCTTTTAAATGATTCCTTTTTCATAGTTTTCTGCGTAGGCGGTGCTAAGAATACATGCCTTGGTGTAGACCTGCCTCCGTTGTTAGAGTTTGGGACTGTGTGCAAGCACGTTTGTGTGTGGGAGTGTGTGTTTACATGGGGAGCGGTGGCTCGGCGGTTAGCGCACTGGGCTACAAAGTTGGCGACCCAAGTTTGAATCCTGTTCATGGCCAACACCTGTGATGATTTTCTGAACCTGGTCCTGGGCCTCCCCTAGGTTGACTCAACCTGATAGAGTACCTAGCACAGTGTGTATTCCTTTTTACTAGACAAAGGCGGGCAGCGTGGTGCTGGTCACCCACCCGCTCGCGTGCCGTGTCGACCTTCATAGGTGCTCGCTAACTGCACCTGACCCTACAGTTTCATGAGACTATATGGGACGTGTTTGTGTGCCCATGGACATCTGCACCCTTTATAAACATTTAGCTTAGCTTGCTTGTGATCCATGCTGTATGCAACCAGACTGGATTATGTGAGGAGCTCACAGATAGTTGAAAGATATGGATACATTTCCCTTCACCGAGTTCCTCTGGCAGGCAAGGTTGCGTTGGCTGGGTCATGTATCCCGCATTTCCCAGCCACCGCATGCCCAAGCACCTGTTTAGCCGAATAGAGGGGTTAAATTGGCATTGTATGAGTTATGTAAGAAATGGACTGCTGTGGTACCGAAGGACGTAGAGCTGATTAGGCTTTTTGATGACTGGTACCAGTGGTGTTAAGAGCAGCTTCTCCCGAGGAGGTTCGTGAAGGACACTACTTGGCAGCCGGAGGCAGTCGCCCTCCGGCAACAGAGGGTCGAGGAGCGATGCTCACAATAGCCAGCGGAGTGCCGGATGGCTAAAGCTCAGCTAGTTGGCACAGTAGGGAGTATAGGTGATGCCTTGATCAGTTATCTTAATCAGTTAGCCCATGGCACCCGGGTCTGTACTGTGATCTCCTATGAGCGAGCCTTCAATGCTTCATGTCGCCTCAAGATGCACCTGTCCTGGCACAAGCGCCTTAGTTATGTTATCGGTGGCGAATGGCAGTTTTTGTCGTGCATGTGTGCCTGGTGCAGATGGTCATGCTCGCTAACAGAACTTTCCCCTTCAGCCTGTTAAGTCTAAATGGAGGATTTTTTGTGTGGCTGTCTACAGATCGGGCCTCGAATGACTCTGCAGCTCATCAAGGTTGAGGAGGGCCTGTGCGAGGGGAAAGTCCTCTTCCATGAGTTTGGTAAGCACGATGCTACAGGCCACGCGATTCGGGAATCCCCTGGATCACGCGTCCATTCATCGCTACTGGTGATGAAGATGCTCCTTATCTATGCATCAGCGGGAGCACAGGGTCATGTGTGGAACTCGGAGGCTCAAGTTCGGTTCAATGCTGTGTGCATACAGGGTGGTGAAAGATTTCTTGTGACCCCAAGCTTATTGATCTCTTAACAGTTCTTTCCTTTGATGATTCCTTTACATTTTAAATAACCGTTATTTATTTCACACCAATAAAGTTTATACGATAATTGCTTCCAAAAGCTGCTCTTTCGCGTCGATCGCTTCTCCTCCGCATCGTTTCGCTTCCCACGTTGGAGGCATCCTGAAGCGTTATGTGGATGAGTCATGTGTATGACTGATGGTTGCTCGTAGAAGTTCCATGCAGCATGGAACTTCTACAGGCAACTGTCAGTCATAATAAATGACATACGGAATGGATAGTATAACACCAATTGAGACACAGATGTGTGTTTGATTGCTGTCTCAGTACGGAGCCTTAACACACAGAACTGTGAACAGAGGAAATTCCAGAGCCGTGGTACTGCACCGTGATCTTCAGCTGTTATCCCTGCCCTCGAAAGCTGTGCGGAGTAATTGTGACACCCAAGTGTTGTGCCGTCTGGACTCTCTCTCCATCTGTACTGTTAGTGCCCGTGCATGTGTAGTGGTTAGAGTGCTGCACTACTCACCTGGTGACCGAGTTTGAGTCCCGATCACGAGCAATAGCAGTGGTGAATATTTAAACCGCCATAGGCCTTGCCTAGGTCGTCTAAGCCTTTAAATGAATACCTTGTATGGTGTATAAACATCGCCACTAGGTGGGCAAAGGTGGCTGAGAGTGGTACTGGCCAACCATCTCCTCAGGTACTATGCTGACCTTTCTACTTGCTTGCTAATAGCACATATAGTCTGTTAAGATATATGGGGTATTTTTGTCTTTGTAGAGCACAAATCAGAGGAGGAGCTCGCGAGTATGCTGCGTCGACGCGAGATGAAGCTCAAGCTAAAGGATGAGCGGCGCCGCCGACAGGAGGATGATGTCATGCGCAAAATAGACGAGCGTGAGAAAAACCGGTAAATATAACAAATGTAAACCCTGCTCACAGGGACACATGGCATCACCACACACTGAATTTTCAGCCCAGGGCGCTAAACACGGAGCCACCATACACCCTGCATCATTCACCCTGTGCAATGTTGAGCATTTAACCACTATAAATATTGCTTAGAGAGGAATCCAATGTTGTTGTCCCATGGAAACTATTGACAGCGCTGTTGCTGTTGCTGCAGGTTGCGCAGCCTGGCCGGCATGAAGCGAAAGCTGTCCCAGGCACAGGAGGCGGACAGCGATGCTGAGGACCCTGGCTTGCCCGGGAAGCCGGGAGACGAGGAAAATGAGGACGATGACGTGGAGTTCTATCGGCAGGAAGTCGGGGAGGAGCCAGATGCAGGTAAGACGGATGGGGGCATTTATGGGACCGATGGCACTGTCCTCTGTGCCGTTAGGAAGCATGGAGGGAAGGGAGACTGCATGGCACAGTGGTAATATCTGCGCCTCCCAAAAAAAACAATTCCTGCCTGATGCAGTTCGATACTTGGCCCGGGGCACCTTTCTGTGTAGAGTTTGTGTGTTCTGCCACTGCTTCGTGTGGGTTTCCTCCAGTTTCTCTGGTTTTCTCCTACATCTAACAAATACAAATTTAATTTATTTGCTAACAATATATCGCAAAATGTGTGGTTGACTCCCCCCCCCTTTGCTGCGGTTTTCTCACACCTCCATATCTGTGTTTCGTCCATGACCAGGTGTGCAGTTTGTGCGCATTATAAATTGTATTCGGTGTCCGTGTGTGGCGGGTGAAGGGGTAATGACCACCCTTGCTTACCTGCACACTACAGGGATCGGGGTCGGTTAATATTCATAATGGTGCGGGTCAAGCCGAGTGCAAAGCAAAGACACATAAACGTGACCATACACAATCTATCCCAGCGCTGTATTGCACCACTCTCGTCTTCTCTCAACACAACACCGCAATCTCAACTGGTCGGTGCTCCATACACCGTAGGGTCTCCAAACGAACCCACGGACCGAAGCACAAATTTGTGTGTGGGAGTGTGTGTTTATATGGGGAGCGGTGGCTCGGCGGTTAGCACACTGGGCTACAAAGTTGGCGACCCAAGTTTGAATCCTGTTCATGGCCAACACCTGTGATGATTTTCTGAACCTGGCCCTGGGCCTCCCCTAGGTTGACTCAACCTGAAAGAGTACCTAGCACAATGTGTATTCCTTTTTACTAGACAAAGGCGGGCAGCGTGGTGCTGGTCACCCACCCGCTCGCGTGCCGTGTCGACCTTCATAGGTGCTTACTAACGACACTTCAGTGAGACAGTTGCACTGTGGGTGTGGCAAAGGTGGATATGGACGTTACTCCCACTCTCACCAGGCAATCAGGTACCAGGAAGACAACCCGACGCACTGTCACAGGTCCCAAACAATGCGACCCATGGGTGATGACGTGGGAAGCCCGCACACTTGTGGTCACACTGTTAAGTGGTGGATGTTGCAGTCTCAGTGGCAGCTGCCAGTAGCATGTGCTGCGTTATATTTTTGTTAAATGTCACTTTCTGTCTTCACAGATCTGTTCCCGACCAAGAAACGAAAATATGCACATGAAAGAACTCCAAACCGCAGTCACGACAGAGGCATGAGGGGCCGTGCGGCGGGTCGCGCAGGGGGGAGAGGAGTTATGGGTGGTGGAAGGAGAGGCAGAAGCTTTGGGGATCGACGCGAGAGCAGTGCAGACCAAGGGTCCGCTCGCAGGGGTGGGGGACAGGCCAATCGTGGGTCAGGGCAGCGACCCCGTGGTGGGAGTCCAAAGGCTAACCTGGGCCGAGATCTCAAAAGACAAGGGCCCAGAGGGAGGGGCTCCCTTGGGAGTGGGGGCAGGGTGGGTTCAGGGGCGAGGCTCAGGACCCCCGAGTCTCGCAATGAGAGGTTGAGGAAGAGCCGGCCCAAGTCTGCCAGGGGCTCCGGTGGGAGAGGAAAAAAGTTTAAGTAATGGGGCATCACGGCAGTGATGGGAACACGAGCGCAGAGTATTGTGGCTGTGGTGCTCGCTGCGTGCCTCGAGACTCCCGTACCTCATCGCTCACCGTGGCCCAGATGAGATGCATCAGAATTCATGTTTATAAAAAAGTTTTTGTTTCATTTGTACCATCTCATTGGTATCCTTTGCCTCCTTTAATAACATTTGTTCGTGAGACCAACGGTAATATTTACAATTTCATGGAGTTTTATGCAGTGTAACGATTTTCCCACCCTGTCAATCAAATAATTCATTCAGAATCATGATTCGTATGTTTATTGTGCCAAGTATAGCGGCCCCTATTGGACAAAGAGGGAGATGCAAACTTATTACAATCATGATTCGGTGGATATAATAATTTCATTTATAGAGCGCTATATTGTGAGACGGTAGAAACTATTAACCTTCTCGTAACCAGTGCCACGTATTTTTGGCGACTAGCGATACCTTCAAGAAGGTCATATGGCTGAGTAGATATATAATAATTGTCACCGTTCCCATAAAGCAATGAATAAGTGAAAACGCCATGGTGTGCTTAATTTCTAAGATTGTCTAAACGATTGAGTTTAAGAGTTTGTAGGACTATTTCTGTCAATAAAAAATGTTATTGTTGATATGCCGTTCATATGTTGTTGCTGACATGCTGTTATCTCCACAGCTCTGTGCAGCACTTTGTGACCTTCTAGTGAAAAGCATCTGAGAGTGCAATTATGTATTCTGGAGTGATGCTTTAGTGATCATTTATTGGGGCAGAGGGAGATAGATGAGTGGCCAAGAGATATTGTGAACACTGATGTAGATTTCTTAGTTTGAGGGCTGGAATGCAGTGGAGTAATTTGCTCTTATACAACCTTGATTTGAAATTTGTTAGCATTCTGCATGAAGTTCTAGAATGCTATGAATCTCTTCTCGCTCTATCAGTAGCTATTCATGTTTGTTCATGTCTCCTTTTATTGTTGTGTCTGTCAAACACTGATGAATACAATATAAATAATTTGCAGCCATTTCTAGATCACACGTTTTATCTACACACAAGCCCATGTAGTAAAAAGAGTGGAATGCGTGGACAATAGGAAAGTGTGTAGGATCACTTCAGTGCATTGGTTGAGGGGCTTAACTCTATATACCTTTGACCTGAGACTTCCAGAAGCTCAAAAAAGATGGTGGATATCTTCCAGAAGAATCTTCTACAACAGTGCTCCACAAATAGGAAAAACATGTAACCCGGAACATCCTTCCATAAGGAAATTCTTTCCAAAAAACATGGAAGAAATCAGCCAGACGATCATTCTAAAAGAGGAAATATACAAGCGGTAGATGTCGTCCATAACAAAAATATGCCAAAAACCGAAGGGAAAACAAATTCTGTAATTTAATTCTGGATGTAAAAGAACCCTAAAAACACCAAATAAATGTTCCGGAAGAGTATCCCAAAAGTATTTGTATATTTAATAGACATGAAGAGATGGCTGATTTACGACATATCGTTAGCACGGTTTCTCATGTAAAAACGTTCTGGTGTAAGGTGTTTGGTGATGTACCTATTTATATAGATATAGCCTAGTATCTATCACTGAGTCTTTGGATCTTGTGTCTCTTTTATATCCTATGGTCTCAATGTGAATCTCTATGCACTTCTATCTCTGCGTGGCTCTATGCATATCTTCGTGTCTGGCGCTATCCGACTCTTCAAAGACATGTTGCCGACGTTATTTGTCCTGACTAAATTTCCCCCGGTGCCCTGAGATGTTGTAACCTCCTTACTCCTGCCCACTGTACAAGTGTTAAAAAGAACTGTATAGCTCAATGGTTCTCCTTCCAGCTTACAAACTGAATAGTCTGTATCCCAAGTCTAGTCTATCAAGCCCTATGGGTCTCTGGATCTCTGGTGTCAATGTATCCGAGTCTGTGTATATGTGTATTTGAGTATACAGGAATATGAATTAACTGTTGTGTAACTTTAATTCGAAGACTTTCGTGACCAATGTTACCCATAAAATACATTTTTTTGGGTTAGGTCAAAAAACGTGTCGTAAACACTCCACCATCTGACATGGCCAATTAGTAAGGTTTTGTCACGTGAACAGAACGTACCAATTCTTTATCTCCGCATACCGGTGCGTTGGAGAGCAAACCCACAGCGTTTTCAATGAAATACGATGCTTCGCTGATCTATACCATCAGTAATCAGCATCGTCAGGAACTCGCACCAATTTGGGAGGAGCAGCTTCAGGAGTGTGCTCCGGACTTGGGTCTTTTTATATATAAAGTGAAGATGACATCAATCGCGTGTTCACGTGTGCCGGAATGCAATGGGGGGGGGGGGGGTAGGTGCAACATTACGCAGGTATTACAAGTTAGGCTAAGTAGATTTAATCAGGCGTTTTGAACTACACAAGTCATATTTAGACAAAAGAGCAAAAATGTCAAATACCTTAATCAGCAAGTGTTATCAAACGGGAGTGTGTTAACGTTTAGAATATATGTAACTATGAGGTGTATAGTTTAATAATGTTTCCAAGCTGCACTTAGTTTATAGCTATGAGCTATTGAAATTATTTTTTTATTAATTTCAATACACCCGGATTAGTCTAGACCAATGATTAGTTTTACCAAAAATATCAACGTTGTCAAAATCAATTGTGACCTTGTTGGCAGGCATGTTTTGCAGCTGCCGAAAGCTGTATTTGTGAATTTTTGATGTTCTCTAAGATGTGTACTAATATTTCTACCTGTCTGACCAACATATTGTCTATACAAACAGGTGATGTGGTAAACACCTTCTGTAGAGAGTTTTGGTAGTTTATCTTTGGGACTAGTTAGAAGTTGTTCTATTTTTTGTACTGTGCTAAATCTCTTTAATTTAGTTTTTCAAAAAATTCTAGCTAATTAGTTATTCTGGCAATGTATGGTAGTTTCATAGTTTTAATTATATCTTTTTAACCCTTTGTGCTGTTCAGCTTATTTTTGTATCACTTAGAGCTGTTAATCTGTGCGTTACTGTGTTTAATTGGAGAGCTTTCTTGACATGTATAATCTCAGTCCTCAAGCGTTTGGCATCAGATACTTGTCTTGCCTGATGTATGAGTTTTGATAAGAATGGATTTTTGTGGTGGGGTGATGGTGTGATTGTGAATTTAGGTAAGCGTCAATGTGTAGGTTTTTGATACACACTGATATTTTACCATGAGCTACGTTTTAGCAAGATATGCAGGAATGGAAGTGTGTTAATCACTTCCACCTCCATGGTAAATTGTATCGATTGATGTTGTGAATTGAGATGTTTTAGAAATACTCAAGTGTATTTTTACCGTGTGGTCAGACGACCAATGTGTAATCCAGGTACTTAAACCAATAGGATGGTTTAAGTATGCTCGTTTTTAGAGCTTTTGTGTGACCTAACCTAACAAATGGATATTATGGATAAGTGTGGTGTATACAGTTCTGCGATGACAGTCATGTTCAATGAAGCATTTTCCTTACGAACATTTCTTTCCAATTTTTAATAGAGCATGATAAAAATAAGAAATGCTTGCTAAGTGCTTCCTGTTCACACCGCTTCTACATGCAGTACACCTGCGACATGAATTAGCAAGCTCACTGTGGAGTCAAACCGTGTCCCTCTACAATAAGTGGTTAATGTCCTACTCCTCGGCCATGTCACTGTTCATAGAGGCTTGCATGGTGCATAAGAAGAAAGCATGGCCAGTACCGTGCTTGGTCGCCTGTCTCTTTGGTGCTGGCCTTAACACAGCACCAGGTACTTATTTCCTGCTGAGTTGATCTAGCAGAAGACTTTGATCTGTTCAGATAACCACTGATATTGTACCCTGCAATCGAACCCAGATTGCTGGGTTGATGGCACACCAGCCACTATTGCAACTGCTCTTCATACCAAAGATCACCCATATAGCACAGGCTGTTTGGGCCAATGCAGTTAGTGATCACCTATGAAGGGCAGGCAACACAGCACATTGGGTGGGTTGTCAGCAGCATACCTAGCCACTTTTTAAAAATTTCTAATGAAGGTATTTATAGACTGTACCAGGCTGTCATGTGAGACTGCGGCCCCTAGGAGATGCCAAAGACTGGTTCATATATTCATCAACGATTGGGCCATAAGCCCTCCTTACCACACACACACACGAGAACGGAGCGTATGCAGTGGGGGTGCAAGTGTTTGTGCACTGCACTGCCACTCGAGCAGCCTGAACTTGATCCTGATTCTGGTGTGAGCCTCCACTAAGTCCGCTTAGTCTTATACAAGTTCCTGGGAAGGCACAAGTGGCTGAGTGTGTTGCTGATTAATGTATTTATACAATGCTGAAATGCTCCAACATCCCAAAGTGCCTTACATCATGTCCAATCTTAATCATGTTAAAGATACGCTTATAATCTTATTACAGCTCATCCTGCTTTGTGTCAGTCTATAAAGGTGCGTGCTGATACTGCGTTTTGTTACAAAACAATGACTAAGGTGATTATTGCTTCGAAAAGCTGCTCTCGGGACATCCGCATCGATGGAAAGAGCCATCGACGCGGCTGTCTCGAGAGAGCAGCTTTTCGAAGCAATCATCATGCATTGAGCCGTGAAGACCTACATCATTACAATGACTTAGGTCTCAAATAGAAAACTGCTGGGAAAAGTGCTGTTTATAAGCACCTATGAGTATCTAGTCTTATCAGTCCACTGGGTGCTAACGTGTCTCCATGGTGTATATGTTTAGTAACAAAAATGTATTGATGGGTGATGTATGTTGGTAATTTGACGGCACAGACTTATGTGCTCAAGTCCCTAGGATTCAGGTACTGGGATTCACCAGGAGACGCAATGAGATTAATCATCAATCTTTCGCGCCAGGCGGCAGAAACTCCAGTTGTGCTCGACCGTGTTCTCATTGGCACGCTCGCTCATGTGGTGTACGCGGGAACATCGCAGAGAAAATCCCTGGCGTGCGATGTACTCCCACAAGTGAACACGAAGGGACACCTCCTGCGTGTAGTCACATGGCCCGAACGTGAACGACATTTGTGCGTCGCGGGTATCCATCATATGCTTGTTCCAGCGGGTAAAGTTCCCAGCGATTCCCTCGAGCAGCGCGAACACCTTGGTCGTGATGGTGAGCTGCGTAATGATCACCGTCACCGGGTTCGAATACTTGCTCAGTTTGCGAATACTGGCCAGCTCCACCGTCTCCTCATACGTATCTAAAGCATACAGAGGCTTGGGCTCATTCAGGCATTGGATGAGCGGCTCTATTTGATAGAAGTCAGCTTCCTTTCGTAGGAGATCAATTTCCTTAAAATCTTGCGGTAGGGTGAGTTCAGATGTGCGTAGGAAGTTGAGCACATAGCGGAAGAGAGGCCCATCGCGGTCGATGAAGTAGTGCCCCTGTGAGTCCCGTGCCGTCGGCAGGTCCCCGCTGAACATGGCGCCCAGCATGGAGTCGGGGTAGCGCGTGAGCGTGACGCGAGACGTGCTGTAAAGGTGGCCGCCCACGTTCAGCGTCACGGGCTCTGACATCATGTCTGCCGTGGGGTCCTGTCTTCACTGCAAAATACTGGCAGAGAAAATGTATCGAGCGTAAGGGTGAAGACTCTCCACCGGTTTCCACATTGAGTGTCTCATTAATAGCAACCAGACTTTCTTTAACCTATGCTGGTCCACTTAATGAGCGTATGTAAAATATAGTTTTATCTGCCTAAAGGCGCTGTCATCAGCAGCGTGGAGAGCTTAAAGACCACCAGGGCTCGCAGTTAATGGGCACTCACCCAACCCACTCACGAGGCAGCATAGTTAATGAGCCCGAGTTACCAATATGGGACACATTTAGAATTTGTTCACAGGACATTTGTCATCGTCCCTTAGACATCTCATCTCATTGTCAGAACCGCTTAATCTTGTACAGGGTCGCGGGGAGCCGGAGCCTATCCCGGCCAATACAGGGCGCAAGGTAGGGATAGACCTACGATGGGACGCCAGTCCATCACCGGGGCAATTTAGTCTGCAAGCCAATTAACTTATGTAGAAGCGTGTTTTTGGACTGTGGGAAAAAATCGGGGTGTCCGGCGAAAACCCACGCGGACACGGGGAGAGAAGCTCGCAAACTCCACACAGAAAGCACCCGAGCCGAGATTCGAACCCGGGACCTTCTTGCTGTGAGGC
>JAZEWT010000007.1:27358885-27369339 GCA_036362905.1 Mordacia mordax | reverse complement strand
CTCGCCCAGTTTGACCACTGCCGTGAATGTGAAGACATCTTCCTAGGAGCCCAGCAGGCTAACACCAACCTTCCCACAGAGGCATTGCTCACACCAGAGCACATTGATACCATCTGCCACCAGCGAGGAGGTGGGAGTTCTTTTACCAGACACCAACTCCATTCACTCACTCACACTGTGGCATAGGGCGAGAACACAAAGTTCAAATAGGTGCTGGAGTCAGGGGTGAGATATATGTTTATTATTACAGCAGAACGAAGAGAGTGAGTTAAGTACAACGTTAAGTACGAATAGGGCCCAATGAATATTTCTACGATTGTTAAGAGAAGGTAAGATATTCAACCCAGATTCCTTGCTGTGATGCAAAGGTTGTATCCCTGTGCCACTCTGCCAGCCTGCTGCCCTGCTGATGTAAATGTTCGGTAACGTTTTGCTGAAATGTTTTATGGGACCAAGGATGTAGGATTTAACTGTTGAGAAACTGTTGGCCGTCTAAAAGCAGTGCATCATTGTATCTGTGTGTGTGGGGATGACGGTGGGGTGAATGCTCAGTGCGTGGTGATAGGAACTCAGCTGTCAAGAGTTTTATTCCACACTCACGACCAACGTCAGTGGAAGCAAATGTCTGAGTCGCCCTTGGGTCGACTCAGTCTTAAATGAGTATCTCCACCAGTGTTTAAACATTCACATTGGGAACACAAAGGGCTGGCGTTGTGGTGGCTACACATCCTTGTGTGCTATTTCAGCAATAATAGGTGCTGTATAATAACACTTGCACAGTTTATTTTAGTGTATTTTGTGATCGGTTATGTAATGGGTACATGTGTGTGTAATCGGTGTGTGCTTATTGTATGTAATGTGTATTATATCTGCAGACTCAATCCCATGGAGACGGGGCCCTCAACACAGCCTGGTGCTAAAATGCACCAATGCGACCGGTGTTCATACAGCACGCAGCACATTTGGCGAATAAAGTCTCACCAGAGAACACACACGGGTGAGAAAACCCACAAGTGTACCGTGTGTGGGAAGGCATATACAGTGTTAGGAAGTCTTCGCCGTCACAAAAGAGCACACACGGGTGAGAAGCCCTACAAGTGTATTGTGTGTGGGAAGGCATTTGCAGAATCAGGAACTCTTCGGACGCACCGAAGGTTACACACCGGTGAGAAGCCATACAAGTGCACTGTGTGTGGGAAGGCATTTACACAGTCAACAACTTTGCAGAATCACAAGAGAACACACACGGGTGAAAAGCCCTTCAAGTGTTCACTGTGTGAGAAGGCGTTTACAAATTCAGGACCTCTAAAGCATCACCAGATAAAACACACGGGTGAGAAGCCCTTCAAGTGTTCAGTGTGTGAGAAGGAATTTACAAATTCAGCATCTCTTAAGATGCACCAGAAAACGCACACGGGTGAGAAAGCCCACAAGTGTACCGTGTGCGGGAAGGCATTTGCAGAGTTAGGAAGTCTTCGTCGTCACCAAAGAACACACACGGGTGAAAAGCCGTACCAGTGCAATGTGTGTGGGAAGTCCTTAATAGAGTCAGGAGCTCTTCATTGTCACCGGAGAACACACACGGGTGAGAAGCTGTACAAGTGCAATGTGTGTGGGAAGGCATTTACACGGTCAGTATCTCTTAAGGTCCACCAGAGAATACACACAGGTGAGAAGCCCTACAAGTGCAGTGTGTGTGGGAAGACATTCACATGGTCAGAATCTCTTAAGAGGCACCAGAGAACACACGCGGCTGAGAAGCCACACAAGTGCGCTGTATGTGGAAAGGTATTCCTGATGGCACAAACTCTAAGCAAGCATGAGATGACTCACAAGAAGAACGAGAAGTTGCAAGTGAATTGTAACGGTGAAGTCTCTCAACGAGCACCCGACTGCAGAGACCGTGGAGGCAACGTGGAACATGAGCAGAAACCAGCATCTCGAGGAGAGCCAGATGCCACCGAGTGCCTACTGGAGGTGTCGCAGATGACGGTGTGGGTCGACGCAGATGTCAGTGCGGTTAATGCCGACTGGGAAGGGACATTCTGTGTGGATCTGGAGAAGATAGAGCATCATCAAAGAGATGCTGTAGGTTGAATTGCTTAAATGTTTTACTGACAGCATTGTGTTTGATAGGACAACACTTACGGAGGATGGGAGATTGTATGCACGTGTAAATATTTAATATCTGATTCCTATGCATCTGTGGTGTCAAGCCTCGCGCCGTGCCAGGACAGGTGCATTGCGACGCCTGTGCCAGGGTGAACGCCGGGTTTAGGGTCGCCGCGTTATGAGTGGACGGGGTCGCCCAGGGTGACAAAGGGGTCAGGTGAGGCCAGTGTGGGGGTCGCATGTGGAGACAAAGGTTGGTCGTGCAAAGTTGGTCAAATGTGACATGAGCCACACCAGCCACGCTAAGAACACATTGCCCCAATTATCTGTGAAGGCTATCAGTGGGATCTTTGTTTAGTGTACGTGGGGGACCTCTTTGAATGCTTTTGAGGAGTATTTTCATGACATTGATTGAAACCAGAAGGCTAAAAGGGGAATCCAGCCAAAGTTAGATAACAAGTGGAATGACCATATAATAAAAAAGCTCATTAAAATAAGATAAGAAAACCAGGTGCAGCCAGAGTTATGTGTGGGGGGTCCAGCCACGGATAAATAACAACTGAGAAAATGTTGTGGGAGACTAATAAAAATAAGTGCGAAACGGAGCTCAACCAGATAAGGACATGAAGAATGTGGAGTTAAAGTTTTTGTTAGTTAAGAGAGGTCATGAGTTCACGAGGGGGGGAGGACGCCCCCCTGCGGAAAACTGAATAAAGGGTGCCTTTCGCGGAACGGAGATTCATTCCTTCGAGCACCCAAGCGACTCTGACAGGCAGCTAACTGGATGACACCAGTCTGCCGGGAGAAACTTGGGTGTTGGAGTGAGTCCCAAAGCCTGCTGCTGGAGAGTTTGAGTTACGTTTTTTTCTAGCCGCTGACAGCTTATGTTGCTCCGTACTTGTATTGGAGAATTATATTCGTCTTATGCTTCCTTGTTGCTTTGAAATAAACCTATCATACAGTTGCAAAGTCGTGGTGTAAGCTCTGTGGGAAGGTCGGCCATCACGTCATAATAAGATCCGAGGTGTCGAGGTCTTTTTTTAAACCCGACACCAGCAAAGATAGTACTTCATTGTGTGGTAAACATCACGTGAGCTGGAGAATTGGTGGGAACAGAGAGGGGTCATGGAAGGTTGTGATTCTGTAAGGACATGGGGTGATGTGACTTTATGCTGTGACATCTGGGGGGAATATGAGGCGATGTGTGCAAGCACTAGGGAGAGTCTGGATGGGAAATGGACAGGGACTCACGTGTGAGAATGTAGTTGGAAGTTGTTCGTGCGTGAAGCGCGGGGAGGATAGTGTGTGGTTGCCTGGTCGTTGTGTGTTACTGTTATGTAATTAATAAAGAGCATTGGTAAAGCGGAGGTCTCCTGTCCCCTCGTTGGAGTGGATGCTGGTGTGTACGGTGTCGGTGGTCGTGGTGGAGAGGTGACAAATCAAGCAGGCCCCACCACGTGTTCTCCCGCGCACCGTCAGAACCCAATGCACGACCGCGGGTGCTGGAGAGAGAGCGTCCCGGGCTGTACATATCCCATCAAATACCATTCGTAGACCTTGACTGAAATGTTCCATGACTAGCTCGTGTTCTTCGGTGATGTGACTTCTGCCTTCAACAGTGAAGCACTCTGTTGACTATTTCTGTACATGCTGTCCACATGGTGTCCGCATTTAATATAATCGCTCCAAGTTAATTAGTGTAGCCAGTGATTGCTTCGAAAAGCTGCTCTCTTGGGACAGCCGCGTCATTCGCTTCCTCTCCCCACCTCACGACGTTTCGCCTCGCACGTTAGAGGCATCCTCAGGCGCAGTGTGTGAGGATGCCTCTAACGTGTGAGGCGGTGAATGTGAACTAGAGATGTGACTTTATCTTTGTGTGTGCAAGGGGCTGGTAACCCCTCCACTTGGTAGTTTGCCTACCTAAATCCACGGCAGAGACACCCAACCAAGCTTGTGTTGCAGGCCCCAGGGGGACAGACGTTCACCATGTGACGGATCCAGACTTAAACTTGGAGACGCTTCTATAGATGGGAACAATGTCAGAACACTCACTGAGGAAGAAAACACAGGGAGATTTGTGTGAGGAAACTGGAGAACCTTTATAAGAAACACACAGGCGTCTGCAAATAGTATTGGATGCACAAGGGATCATGTTTAATCTTTTTTCAGGTTCATAAAATGTTTATGTATTTAATATGCAACCAGAATTTGGTATATGCGTGGTTCTAAAAACGAGTAATATCACTCAATAAAACTCATCCGAAACGCGTATCAGTATAACATTTTCATTCAGTGATAGATATGAACAAAATGACAAGGTTTGCAGGCCCTGTAGCCTATAGTTTGGCTCTGCACCCCATTCATGACAAAAGAGTTGACCAAGGGACAATTCTAGTTGTCTGCAACTTATAAAACGTGCAGTTTTGTTCATTATAAAATCTTATTTTTTCATATAAAAAGTGCGAAACCATACCAAGGCTAAGCAATTAATATCATCATTGCAATTATTAACCTCACAATAGCATGGCATAGCCATACCTGATAGACAATTTCTTAGCAAGAGTAACTTAACACTTCACCAACAAATTGTAATGCTAACTTATCAAAAAATGGCATCCCTACTACTTTTCAAATTGACAACCTTTCATTGCTGCATACTAGGTACATAAAGCTTGATGTAAGCTAGTTTATTCCTACACCTGCATGCATGTCTAATGACACAAACCTGTGGATAAGCCTGACGCTATAGAGATTCGTTTCTTGAGCTCCAAGATATGGGTCTCCCCAGACTCAACTCACACATACTGGCCTTTCCTAGTGTGCCTGAACCAAACAGTCCACTGACACCTCCACATTAAGAAACTTCTGGGTGTCGCCTCGCTCTCCCCCAGCATCTGTATTCCCCTCCTGCTTCACTTTGCCTTCAGCCACCTGCAGGTTAGGTCCTGGAGTTGAATCTTCTTCTTCACTTTGTACTTTCCAGTCATCAAAATCCAGCCTCACTTCTTCACATTTCACCTGCACGTCTTCACACTTCACCTGCACGCCTGGCCAAGTTTCAAAGCTGGGGTTTTCTTCTTGTTCTTGTTTCATGAGCGTTTGGCTGATTGCAGCAGTTTGAGTTTCACAATTCGATTTCACCTTCTTCTCCTTGTGATTCTTCTCATGCTTGTTTCGCTCCTCTGAATTTGCAAATTCCTTCTCACAAAGAGTACACTTAAATATCTTCTCCCTAGCATGTATTCTTTCATGTTTTCGAAGGCTTGATGAGTATGCAAATCGAATCCCACACGCAGTGCACTTATAGGGTTTCTCTCCAGTGTGTGTTCTCTGGTGTTTCCGAAGAGATCCTGACTCTGCAAATGCCTCCCCACACACAGAGCACTTGTAAGGCTTCTCTCCTGTGTGTATCCTCTGATGAATATGAAGATGTCCTGACTGTGTAAATGCCTTCCCACACGCAGTGCACTTGAAGGGTGTCTCACCCGTGTGTATCCTCTGATGATTTTGAAGAATTTCTGATCGTGTAAACGCCTTCCCACACACAGTACACTTATAAGGCTTCTGTCCTGTGTGTATCCTCTGATGAATCTGAAGAGATCCCAATGCTGTAAATGCCTTCCCACATACAGAGCACTTGAAGGGCTTCTCACCCGTGTGTATTCTCTGGTGTGCTTGAAGATGTCCTGATGCTCTAAATGCCTTACCACACATAGCGCACTTGAAGGGTGTCTCTCCTGTGTGTGTTCTCTGATGAGTCCGAAGACATCCTGACTGTGTAAATGCCTTCCCGCACACAGTGCACTTGAAGGGCTTCTCACCGGTGTGGGTTCTCTGATGTGCCTGAAGATGTCCTGACAGTGTAAACGCTTTGCCACACACAGTGCATTTAAAGGGCGTCTCTCCCGTGTGTGTTTTTTGGTGTCTCTGAAGATGTCCCGACTCTGAAAAAGACTTCCCACACACAGAACACTTGAAGGGTTTCTCACCCGTGTGTATTCTCTGGTGAATCTGAAAATGTCCTGACTGTGCAAATGCCTTTCCACACGTAGTGCACTTGAAGGGCTTCTCACCTGTGTGCACTCTCTGGTGTGTTTGAAGATATCCTGACTGTGTAAATGCCTTCCCACACACAGAGCACTTGAAGGGCTTTTCACCTGTGTGTGTCCTCTGGTGATTTTTCATGCTCCCAGCACGATCCGTGCTGTATGGACACAGGCCACATTGGTGCCTTTTAGCACCAGGCTGTGTCAAGAGTCTCTTCTCCATGTGATTGATTCTGTAGACGTACATACGCATTACATACAAAAAACAAAAACACACCTCCACAGAGAATACGTAGTCCTCATAATGCACATATTCTCTGTGTAGTCATGTACTCGTGGGATACGGCTCGGTTCTCAGAGGTTCTACACGTGGTGACATCATCAGCGGGAACGCATGGCACACAGCCGCTCCGCAAATCACGAGTTATAAAGACAATATTTTGAGTGTTTCACAGAATGTAATGATGTAGGTTCACAGAAGTCTAAAACAATCAATTATTGTTACCTTGAATTTGTATTATTTTGAATTTTTCTAATTTTAAATTGGTCATTGATCGTTAGATTTTGCACTTAATAAATTGGGGCCTTCTCTGCTGTGTGGGTTTGAAGCTTACCTCGTGTCTCAACTATATCTCAAGTGCTTCCAGGATCATCTCATCTCATTGTCAGAAACCGCTTAGTCCTGTACAGGGTCTCGGTGAGCCGGAGCCTATCCCGGCAGACACAGGGTGCAAGGAAGACGATACACCCACGATGGGAAGCCAGTCCATCATCACTGGGCACTGCGGGCAATTTAGTCTGCAATCCAATTAACCTATGCGGCAGCATGTTTTTTGGACTGTGGGAGGAAACCGGAGTGCGCGGCGAAAACCCACGCGGATACGGGGAGAACATGCAAACTCCACACAGAAAGGCATCCGAGCCGAGATTCGAACCCGGAACCTTCTTGCTGTGAGGTGACAGCGCTACCCACTGGGGCCACCGTGCCGCCTGTCATCATCTAGTATCATCGTTATCAGTATTCGTACCGCGCGCACACACAATAACCTTGTACCACAATTACATGCTGATCCTCACTTTCTCTCATTTAACTCTCCACATACACTGCTCTATATGCATTATTGTCTCACCTGCTGTTGCAATGTCCTATTGCTTGTTTTTGCCACCGTTGCACGTTCAACTCGCCTCAGCTGCACCTACTCGTCGCATTATACGACAATCCTATATAGTCGGGTTTTATTTATATTGCCTTTAATTCTTAGAATTATTCATTACTTTTGAATCATTATCGTTGCGCTTAAAATATTGGGGCCTTCTTAACTGCATTTGCGAGTAAGGCCTGCCTAGTGTTTCTGCTCAAACGCCGAATATTCTATTTACATAGCCTGTTAATATATTCACATATTATATATACAGTTTTTAAATAGTCCATAGTGACTTATTAGAGTTTTTATTTTAATTATATATACACTGACATTTTGTCTTACATAACATAAATGATCATATATACAGTCTTTAAATACAGTCTATGGTGTGTAATTACAGTCTAAAATCTAATTTAAAAGTCTTTAATTACAGCCGGTACAATTCCTTGCATACAGAAATCAGTATGCACATACAGCCTATTTTATATACAGTCTTTAAATACAGTGTGTAGTGTATTATTAAAGTCAATATTCTGATTACGTGTCCACGAGGTATGTGTACGTAACCGCATATTATATATAAAGTATTTTAAATAAAGTCTATGGTGTCAATATTCTAATAACATAGTCTTTTGTTTTTACTGTTAGTACTTTCCTTACATGTAGAATTCAATGTGTATAAAGTCTTTAAAGACAGTCTTTAGTGTATTATTAAAGTTAATATTCTAATTACATATCACACCACACGTGCCTTATACACTATAGTCTATACATAGTCTATCATCTTTTGAGCATAAGTCTTTAGTCTATGCATACGGTCCAGTCCATACAGTCTATACATATTGTCTATAGTCTATATAATCTATTCATACAGTCCATAGTATAGTGATGTTGCATCCTGGGTGTGGCCTTTACTTGTGCCCATTGTCCCCACAGTTGGGCTCCGACCCCTGTTCGATATAATAACCTACACTTCCGCAGTTCTAATGAGATTGATTCCTTCATTAGTTCCCTGGACCCCCAACCTTCTGACCATTTGCTGTGAGCTTAGGATACTTAGACGCCCTCGTTAACATCCATCGGAGCACCATCAACAAAAAGGCCACTGACCTGCCTACAATTGATTTCCCTACCCCCATACCTATATTAAGCCCTACATATCGGCTACCGAGGAAACAATAAGTTAGGCCGTTTACAGCTCGACGTTTTTTGATTAAAATACCGCTGGTTAGTGTCTCTCCTCCAGCACGCACATTGCCTGCAACCAAAACCCACTCTGCCGTGCTCAATGTGAGCTCTCTGGACACCGAAAAAGCCCCACTCATCGCTGAGCTGATCTCGGACAACAGTCTGGCCCTATTTTTCCAAACAGAGACCTGGTTTCATCAAGATGATTTTCTCACATTGAATCAGGCTCTACCGCGAGACTTGACATTCCATCAGAAGGCTTGTTCATGGTGGAAAACTGCTAGGCCATGGCGGTCCGGCAGTTTTCCACCATATGTCTACCGACATCCGACTGATTCCGTCGCCGACCTTCAATTCATTCAAGCAAATGTCTCCGAATAGGAGGTCGGCTCAACCTGTGAAGTTGGTGCTGCTCCACCGCCCATCTGGAGCCGCCACTTCTTTTGTAAATGAACTGTCTAAGCTGCTTTCTAAACTGTGCTCCAGTTCTGAAAGGATCCTGATTCTTGACGATTTCAACATCCATATTGACTCCCTAAAGAGCCCTTTTTCAAGGGATCTCATGGCCACTCTGATCTCACTTGGCTTCACTCAACACGTTAAATCTGCCACTCACAGATGCGGCCATACTCTTGACTTGGTTTGCTCATGGGAGCATATAGGAAACCAACCTGTCTGTCACTGATCTTGGTCTGTCTGATTATTCCACAGTGTGGTTTGATCTTCAAGTACTGCCTCCCATTTCCATCACCAAGCACCAAATCCAATTTTGAAACCTTCGTGCCCTCACTCCAGACATATTCGCTGCAGCAATCAATAGTACATCACTCTCCGCCTCGGCTCACTCTGCCTCCAGTTGCGATAGCAGAAACTTACAACAACGTGTTATCAATCATACGTGATGATTTGGCCCCATTAAAATCACGCTATGTCTCGGGCAGAAAACCATCCCCCTGGTATACTGCTGAACTCCGGGATCTCAAGGCGAATGGACGCAGGGCCGAACGGACTTGGAGAAAATCTGGCCTCACCATTCATGGTCAAATCTTTAAGCAACAGCTCATGTGCTACCAGAAGGCACTTGACTGTGCCCCTACCAGCCATCTTTCCAGCATTCTCGCTGATACCTGCGACAAGCCAAAGATTCTTTTCTCGACCATTAATCAGCTCCTTCATCCTACCAGTCACTCACCCTCACCTCCCTTCACTAACAAAGATCAGGTGGATCAGTTGATTCAGTTTTTCTGTGACCTCAAAACTCCTGAAATTTTCCGAATTTATGGAATCCGAGGTCTCCTCTTTAGTTACCAGATCCCAGCCCACAAACTGCTCCCTGGATCCTTTCCCATCCTGTCGTTTTTGACATCTTTAAGAGATCTTCATTTTTTCAATAATATTTATCTTTGGTCACGTTTTAGTGATTAATATAACTTCCTTTTGCACATTCACAATACAGCTATACTGTTACTGTTTTAAGCATTTTTTTATGCTTTTATATCGTTTTTCGGCATATTTATATTAATTTGTGAGCTGTATTTGGTATATTGGAGAGGTGCTGCCAGTGTCTGTGCTTTCTGTATTCCGTGGTCCCTTGTCACTTATCCCCTGCGAATGCAGAGGACTCAGTTTACACTCACACACAGCATACACGTGCTCATTACACATGCAAATACAAAGCACACCACACATATTCTGTTGGTTCCAGCACTAGTTGCCAGCACCTATTAATCCTGGAATGGCCCACGAAGTTGTGGTGTACTAAGCACCATGCCCGGGCATCTTTGAGATCCTAATGCTAATGTTTACACACTGCACGAGGTGCTCGTTTCAGGCTGAGTCAGCCCATGTCAGGCCCAAGGTTCAGTTTAGACTTTCTCTGCCACTGACATTGGCCACGAGTGTGAATTAAACTTGGCTCGCTGAGGTTATAGCGGAGAGTGCTAACCGCCGTGCCCCTGCTACC
>JAZEWT010000007.1:27345576-27356659 GCA_036362905.1 Mordacia mordax | reverse complement strand
CCGTAACGACCTCCAACCACTCCTATCAATTAACAGAACAGGTTTTTACCATTCCTGGCAATTATGCAGGTGTTAAGATTTCAAAACACCATATAGACACATATCACAATGTGTCTATTTCGTGTTTTATGATCTTAAAACACCAAATAGACACATTTCACAATGTGTCCAGTTTGTAAAAGCCACAAATACTTGTGGCAAACTATGCAAACAGGAAGCTTTGATATGCATTGTCCTTCAAACTGTTCGGCCTCCACCAGACATGGCTTTCCTTTGAGCCTGATTGTCGGTGTCGGCCAGTCAGCTGAGGACAATGCAATATCAATGCTTAATAGCTCAGGTGAAGCTGTTAACGCTATGGGTACTTTTTGCCAGTGTAGATATGTAATTAACAGAACAGGTTTTTACCATTCCTGGCAATTATACACGTGTTAAGATCTCAAAACACTAAAACAGACACATTTCACAATGTGCAAGCAGGAAGCTTTCCTGTTTGCACATTTTGCCACAAGTATGTGTGGCTTTTGCAAACTAGACACATTGTGAAATGTATCTATTTTGGTGTTTTAAGATCTTAACACGTGTATTATTGCCAGAAATTGTAAAAACCTGTACTCCTTATTACATAAATGCACTGGCAATAAGTACCCATAGCTTGAACGAGAGGTTCCTTCTGATGTATCATCAATGCACCAACAACCACACTCAGATACTGTATTTGATGCCTTTAATGAACGTTGACTTACAAATCACAACCCAGTCATCAATCTTATCTCATCTCATTGTCAGAAACCACTTAGTCCTGTACAGGGTCAGGGTGAGCCGGAATCTATCCAGGCAGACACAGGGCACAAGGCGTGGGGGAATATCGAGGATGTGACGCCAGTACATCGCAGGGCACACTTTTTGGGGCAATTTACTCGGCAAATCAATAAACCTAGGCAGGAGCGTGTCTTTGGACGGTGGGAGGAAACCAGAGCGCCCGGCAAAAACCAGCCGGGAACATGCAAACTCCACACAGAAAGGCACTCGAATCGGGAGTCAAACCCTGGACCTTCTGGCTGTGAAGCGACAGCGCTACCCATTGCGCCGCCCTGTGATGAGATATTGCGTTTGTGTTGTGTGTAGGTATGGTGTAGATTTTTCGCACGTTTATAGGTGCTACTCACCAACATCACTTGACCCTACAGTCTAAGGCTGTAAGGGGGATCTTTATCTTTGGGATGTGCTGCCAAGCCTCGCAGCATGAGGGGGCCGGGGAGGGGCAGTAACCCCCAGTCATGTGGTGTTTTTGTGAAAAACAGTGCCCCGTGATGCGATGACCTAATACACCAGGTTAAAAATTGACCAACGAGCCGTGCATGACTCAGAATCTCACGGTTCCGCAGCACGAGTGTATGGGCGGGCGAGTTCTCCGGGGGAATTGGTAGGAGGAGGCAGCGTCAGCATGTAGCGGCGCGCACTGAGAACGTGAGGGGTCGGAGTCAGTGTGCGGTGCTATCCCGTTATGTTGTGTGTTCGTTAGTAAAGCATCGAAAACCAAGAAGCCTCTGCTCATCTGTGGTCGCCGGCTGGCTGATCTACCGCGGAGTGAATGCTGATACTCGCCGTGGTGTTGCCGCTGTGAGCTGCAACAAGCCCGCGCCACGTGGCCACACGCGCACGTCGAACCGGGTACCTGGCGGAGATCGACCCCGTCCGAGAGGGTTCTCCACTGGGCACCACAGTTTGGTGTCAGAAGTCAGGATGCGGACTCACGTTGGAGACTGCAGTGAGCGGGGTCCGACTGCGGCGTGCAGCGGCTGGGGAGAGCGGCGAGGAGCCCAGCAGCGGAGCCACAGAGCCACAACAGGGCGACTGCACTGCGGAGATTGCATGACGCGATACGAGAGTGCGTCTGCATTGACGGCGGCGACTGCATCGCGGAGAGAGCGGCAGCAGCGAGATGGAGCGGGCGCGTGAGGAGCCAGCGAGTCGGATGAGGAGCCAGCGAGTCGGATGAGGAGCCAGCGAGCCGGGTGAGGATGCTAGCGAGCCAAGCGAGGATGCCAGCGAGCCGAGTGAGGAGTCAGCGAGCCGGGTGAGGAAACAGCGAGCCAGCGGTGGAGCAAGCGGCGCGGCGTGGAGGGGCGGCTGGTCCATTAGGGAGACCAAGGCGGCCGTGCCTGGTGCTGGCCACCTACCCCCTCGTAAACTGTGCTCTCCTGCAATGAGGTGCTATTCGTTACACGTGGGAGCTTTGTCTTTGGGGTTAGGGTGGTGGGGCCTAGGTGGATATGAGCTGGAGATGTGAATGCAACGTGATGTGTGTGAGGGGCTGGTAATCCCTCCACTTGGCACTTTTCCTACCTAAAATCATGGTGGAAACATGTAACCAAGCGTGTGGTGGAGTTTCCAAGGGGACAGGCATTCAGGACACCTCATGGCGACATTCCTGGATTTTTACCACATGGAATGTCAGACCACTGGCTGGGGAGGAAACCAGAGCTGCTTCAGAGAGCATCACCGAAGAAACTCTCGTTGCAATTGCGGGAAATAATGACACAATTTACGATGCGCCGCACAAAGTCAACATCTGGTCATGGACGAGAGATGGAGGCACAAAGCAACTACAGGAGATGTAGGGGAAAGGCAGCGACATGACGAGTTATCCCCAACATTTACTAGAAGTTGTTTTGTATACATTATGATGTTTTGAGAGGTATTTTTTTTGTTGTGGGAGGAAACTGGAGAACTAGGCCGAAACCCAGAGATCTGCAAATGATATTCGATGCACAAGGATTCATATACGGAATTTTTTTTTTCCCACCCGAATAAAATATCCAGTGCTTCGATATGCAAATAGAATTCGGTTTCAAAAATACAACATTGCAACTAAACAAAAATAATCAGAACTCCAATCAACACCAGTACAAGATCCACGTTCACATGATGAGCTCCCAGCGTTTGGCGTTGTGTCAAGGAGCATAACGAAATGGAGGAAAATGTTTGTAGGCACCGTTGTCAGTGCTTTGGCTCTGCGCCCCGTTCATATATCACAGTTCACCAACAATGATAATAATTTACAATTTCTAACGCGCGCAGTTTCATTCGCTCTCTAAGACAGAGGACGACTCACAGGCGACAAACGTGGGGAGGGGAAATGCATCTACTTGGAGCCAATTTGCCAGAGACTACTTCGACAGTTTTTTTTTTAAACACAAGTTCCACAGCATAGCAGGGCTAAGCAATCACTGCCATCACGATTACAATTATTAGCCTTTGACCGCACGATGACACAATGGCACAGCACTCAGTAACAGCACGCCTGAACATGCCTCCAACGTGGCAGGCCGAAACGTCACAAAGAAGACAGCAGCGCTCGACACGACTAGGCTTCAAGAATAGTTTTGGAAAGCAATCGTCATGCATCGAGCCATGAAAATCATATTGACTCAAAATCACTTAATACTTAACCAACAAACTCTAATGATAAATTATAAAAAGGCACCCCTACTACTTTGAAAATCGACAATCGTTCACAAAGCATAGCAATTCTTATTAATATTGAAGTCATTACTTTATTAGCTGACGCCCATATCCAGGACGACTTTCATCATTATACAGGTGTAGTGAGGAAACTACAGAGGTGAGGGGAAGGCAGCCATGCATGCAGCTGACACCAACATTTGCCAGACACTGCGTTAAATTCTGACGGTATCAGGCAACCAAATTAATGAGTATTTTTTCTTGGATGTGGGAGGAAACTGGAGAGTGTGGAGGAAATCCACGCAGAACAGGGGGAGAGAACACACAGAGAAAGGCGCACCGGAATGGAATCTAACCGCCTAGGGCAGGACTTTTTTTCGTGAGGCGCAGATGTTACCACTGTGCCACCCTGCCACCCACATCAGACTTGACGTATGCTGAGTGATGCTCACACCTAGACGCATGTTCATAATTCGAGACACTTGTGGATGAGCTTAATGCAATGGAGATTATTCATCTCGAGTTCCAGAATAGGCATTTTACCAGACTCCACTCACACGTGCTGGCCTCTCTTACTCTGCCTCTGTCGCACAGTCAACCTACACCTCCATATCCTCCTAGGGGTCACCTCGCTCACCCTTTGCATCGGTTTCCACCAACCTACGTGTCAGATCCCGGAGTCGAGTCTTCATTTTCCACTTCCTGTTCCTCAAACTCAAGTTTCACATCTTCACACTTCACCTGCACGCCTTCACATGTCACCTGCACTCCTGGCCAAGTCTCAAAGCTGGGGTTTTCTTCTGGTTCTTGCTTCACGAGAGTTGGGCTCATGGCAGCAGTTTGACTTTCACACGTCAACGCCACCGTACCATCATTTTGACTCTTCTCATGCTTTCGTCGTTCTTCTGATTTAGAAATTTTCTTCTCACACAGAGTACACTCAAGTGTCTTTCCGCCAATGTGGATTCTTTCGTGTTTTCGAAGGTTTGTTAAGTCAGCAAATGACTTTCCACACGTGGTGCACTCATAGGACCTCCCTTCCATGTGTGTTCTCTGATGAATATGGAAATTTCCCGACTGTGTAAATGTCTTCCCACACACAGTGCACTTGAAGGGCTTCTCTCCCGTGTGTGTTCTCTGATGAACCTGAAGAGTTCCTGATTCTGTAAACGCCTTCCCACACACAGTGCACTGGTAAGGCTTCTCTCCCGTGTGTGTCCTCTGATGAATCTGAAGAGTTCCTGATTCTGTAAATTCCTTCCCACACACGGTGCACTTGTAGGGCTTCTCACCCGTGTGCGTTCTCTGGTGAATCTTAAGGGTTCCTGACTGTGTAAACGCCTTCCCACAAACAGTGCACTTGTATGGCTTCTCGCCTGTGTGTGTTCTCTGATGACTCTTAAGAGTTCCTGACTGTGCAAATGCCTTTTCACACATAGTACACTTGTATGGCTTCTCTCCAGTGTGTGTTCTATGATGGTTCTGAAGAGTTATTGACTCTAAAAATGCCTTCCCGCACACAGCACACTTGAAGGTTTTTTCCCCTGTGTGTATTCTCTGATGATTCTTAAGATGACCTGACGCTGTAAATGCACTCCCGCACATAGTGCACTCAAAGGGCTTCTCTCCCATGTGTGCCCTCTGATGAATCTGAAGAGATCCTGACTGCGCAAATGCCTTTCCACACATAGCGCACTTGAAGGGCTTCTCTCCTGTGTGTGTCCTCTGATGAATCTGAAGAGATCCTGAAGCTGTAAATGCCTTCCCACAAACAGAGCACTTGAAAGGCTTGTCACCGGTGTGTATTCTCTGATGTGTCTGAAGAGAACCAAACATTGTGAACGCTTTCCCACACACAGAGCACTTGAAGGGCTTCTCACCGGTGTGCGTTCTCTGGTGATGCTTCATGTTGCCAGCATGATCCGTGCTGAATGAACACTGGTTACAATGGTGCCTCTTAGCACCAGACTGGATCGTCGATCTCTTCTCCATGTGATTGAGTCTGTAACCGTACATACATTACACACACACAATAGACACAAACACAGAGTCCTCCTTATCCATGAATTCTCCAAACACAAATACATGTACATGGGGGTTTGGGCCAGCCCGTCCTATGAGCGTTTTCAAAAACTCTCTCGAACCCATTTAGAGATACTGTTCAAATCCCCACACGTGCCAACTGTCGCTTTTCTCCCACTGCACCACCTTGGGTGGCACCTGGAGTGGCACCTGGGGTAGCACCTTGGGTGGCACCTTGGGTGGCAGGGTCACGCAGTAGTAACATCTGTGCCCCACAGAAACTACGTCCTACCCTAGGCAGTTCCATTCTCGCCCACGGTGCCTTGCTGCATAGAATTCGTATGGTTCCCCCCTATTCTGCGTGGGTTTCCTCCAAATTCTCTGTTTTCCTCCCGCATCTAAAAAATACACTCATTAATTGGCCGATAACATCGTAATAGAATGCAGTCTGGTAAATGTTGGCACCAGCTGAATGCATGGCTGTCTTCCCCTTGCCTGTCTGTGATAGCCTCACTGCACCTCTACAATGCTGTAAGTCAACCTGGATAAGGGAGTCTACTAGATCATAATTAATAATAATAACATCCCATCCTCCTCGGTCAGTACTACACACTGCCTGCCTCAGTACAGCAGTGTGCCGCATACCCTCGCTATCTCTTTTTAGACATCTTCAAGGGATCTTGATTTTTGTAATAATATTAATCGTCTCTGTCACGTATTTAAAAAAGAAGAGACTTTACCCATTTTTTTCTGGCAATAATAGAGTTACGTTCTTAAAAACACGAATAGACACTTTTCATAGTGTCAAGTTTGTAAAAACCACACACATTGGTGGTAAATGCTGCAAACAAAATGCTTAGATAACATATACATTGTTCTTGAAACTGATTGGCCAGTGTGTGTTTTTGCAAACTTGACACTGTATGAAAAGTGTCTATTTGGTGTTTTTAAGAACTTAACACTAGTATTGCCAGGAAAAAATGGGTAGAGCCTGTTCTTTTTTACAAATGTTTCTGGCAAAAAAGTACCCATAGCATGTCACGCTTTGTGACTTGCTGTGTGGTGGAGGACTTAGTGTAAATGCACACAAAACGTATGCACTTATCACACACTCAAGCACAAAGTACACCACTAGGAAATATAGTGCTTGTGCGAGTGTTCTGAACTAGCATCTATTGTTATAAAATAAAACCCTATTGCTAATTGGCCGTTCTCTCCGCAATTCTGTGCATCCTCGGGTGATGAGCGCTCGAGAAATGCAATTATTATTATACGACACATGTTACATTAAACCATTTCTCAATATAAGTATTATTAACACTAATAATTTTTTAATTTTTTAATTATAGTCGAAAGCCAGATCATATTTTACATGTTGTTCTGCAGCGATGTGTATATTTAAAAATAAAACCCCAAAAAAATGTGTTGCTGATTTTCCGTTCTAATGTCATTGTTGTTGGCTTGCCGTTCTCGCCGCGGTTCTGTGCAGCGATTTGTGCCCCTCGGGTGAAAAGCGCTATATAAATGCGATTATTCTTATTATTAACGGTGGACTGGTGCACGATAGTGTGGTGCAACACGTATTACGCCCGGGATTCCGTCTCCTCCTTTGCTGATGTTTACATGCTGCACGACATACTCATTTAAGGCCAAGTCGACCCATGCGAAGCCCAAGGACTGGTTTACATATTCTCTGCTACTGACGCTGGCTGCCACGAGTGAGATCCACAGCTCTGTGAAGCGCTTTGTGACTCCCGGGTGAAACGTGCTCCAGAAGTTCAATTATTATTCTAATTTAGGCCCGTGCGTTCGTGGCGCAGTGTGCGAATCGCTGCGCCACTGCTCCCCACATTACCCTCACGCACACACAGAGACCGTCCCGCGTACCGTGTACCCCATCTACACCCCGTGCATCCCATCTACACCCCGTGTACCCCATCTAAACCCCGTGTGTCTCACCCACACCCCGTGTGTCCCATCCACCCCCCGTGTATCCCATCGACACCCCGTGCATCCCATCCACACCCCGTGCATCCCATCCACACCCCGTGCATCCCATCCACACCCCGTGTATCCCATCCACACCCCGTGTATCCCATCCACACCCCGTGCTGTAGCGGCAGGGCGCCGGGAGTGGTAACACCCGCGCCTGCCGCCACACTCCACATCGTAGCGACGGAGGGAGAGAGGGAGCGATCGACGCGGCTGTCCCGAGAGAGCAGCTTTTCGAAGCAATCATCATCCGCACCTCGTCACAGAAAGACGGTCTCGCCGGAGGCGGGTTGATTCCCACCTTTCTGTGCGGAGCTTGTGTGCTCGGCCCCTCTTCTGGGTGGGTTTCCTCCCAGTTCTCTCTGCGGTTTGCTCCCACATCTAAAAGAGAAAACAAACGCTCATTAATTAATTGGCCGACAATGTCATTGCATAGGACGCAGTGTTTGGTGGTTCCGTTTTTCAATGTTAAATTCTGGATACGATACACGCTGCCGTAATAATTTTTTTAAAATTATTATTTAAAAATACTCATCTCATATCATTATCTGAAACCGCTTAATCCTATATAGGGTCACGGTGAAGCCGGAGCCTATCCCGGAAACATAGGGCGCAAGGCAGGAATACACCTGACGACGGGACGCCGGTCCATCGCCGGGCATTGCGGGACAATTTTAGTCTGCGAACCAATCAACCTATCCAGGAGCATGCTTTTGGACTGTGGGAGGAAACCGGAGTACCCGGCGAAAACCCACGCGGACACGGGGAGAGCATGCAAACTCCACACAGAAAGGCACCGGAGCCGAGAGACTCGAACCCGGGACCTTCCTTCTGTGAGGCGTCAGCGCTAACCACTGCGCCACCGCGCCGCCCATTTAAAATAAGGATGAAAAAAGAGAAAGTTAAATAAGCTGAGCTATGGAGGGAGATGGGGCGAGCTACTATTTCTCTCACTCACTCACCTACCCACTCACTCAGCTACCCACCCAATCACCCACAAGCTCATTCACCCAACAACAACCACCATCACACCACCAAGGGGCGGTGATGCCACCACGGGGTATGTGCTAGGCCATGTGCACTTTGAGGCCATGTGGAGTATCGAAGGCTCGCCGACAGGCGTCCAGAGGACAGAATCAGGTGTTTTAAGGTCGCCTCACTGAGATGACTGGCAGATGCACCACCTGTGCTCCCTACTATGCAAACTTACTCACCCATCTAGCTCGCTCAGTTAATCAACCATTCACTTACCTACCCACCCACTCACCCTTCCAAACACGCTCTCGACCCACTCACTCACCCACCTACTCACCTACCCACCAACTTACTGACACCCATTGACTCAGTTCGTCAGTCCATCAATCAACCGCTCACCCATGCACTCATTCACATGCTCACTCACCCACTCACCTAATCAACCACTCACTCACCCAGTCAGTCAAACACTCACGCACCCATCCACTCACCTATCCACCCAATTACGTGCTGACACTCAACCCACTGACTGTGCTACCATTTACCCACTTCATTCAACACTCACCCAGTTATAATAATAATTGCATTTATAGAGCGCTTTTCACTCGAGTCACAAAGCGCTGCACAGAGCTGCGGAGAGAACGGCATGTCAACAAAAACGACACAAGAACGGAAAATCATCAGCAATAACATTTTGGGTTTTTTCTCTCCAACCACCCACGCACCCATTACACACTCACTTATCCACCTACTCACCTACCCATCACACACTCACTTATCCACCGACTCACCTATCCATCCACTGACATCCTCAGCTACTCAATCCATCAACAAACCACCCACCTACTTAATCACCCACTCAGTCAACAACAAGAACCTCATGGGTACATTTTGCCAGTGTACAAATGTAATAAGTAGAGCAGGTTTTTTTACCATTGCTGGCAATTATACACGTGTTAAGATCTTAAAACACCATAATAGACACATTTCACAATGTGTCTAGTTTGCAAAGCCACACATACTTGTGACAGAATATGCAAACAGGAAGCTTTGATAACATGTGCATTGTCCTTCAAACTGATTGGCCGACACCAGACATGGCTTTCTTTTGAGCCTGATTGTCAGTGTTAGCCAGATGTTGCCAAAAGGCAGTCAACTCCGGACAATGCAATATCAATGCTTAGTAGCTCAGGTGGAGCTGTTTAAAGTTATGGGTACTTTTTACCAGTGTACATATGTAGCAAGTAAAAGAGGTTTTTACCATTTCTGGCAATTATACACGTGTTAAGATCTTAAAACACCATTATAGACACATTTCACAATGTGTCTAGGGCAATGCATATGTTATCGAAGCTTCCTGTTTGCATATTTTGCCACAAGTATTTGTGGTTTTTGCAAACTAGACACATTGTGAAATGTGTCGATTATGGTGTTTTAAGATCTTAACACGTATAATTGCCAGCAATGGTAAAAACCTCTTCTACTTTTTACAAGAACCTCCTCCATTCGTCACTAAATGGCGGTGATGTCACCACGGAGCCTGTGATGTCACCACGGAGCCTGTGCCAGGCCAGGTGCACCTTGAGGCTGTTACGTGAAGTGTCGAAGGCTCGCCGACAGGATGTCATGGGACAGACCCTGATTCTATGGGTCGCCTAACTGAGATTACTGGCAGATGCACCACCTGTGTCTCCCTTCTCTGCCGAGTTGCCTCGTTTTAACCGCCCGGCGCTCCGCTCGTTGTTGTGAGCGTTGCTCGTGCGTCCTCCACTATTTGTTGGGAGTCGGGAGGGGGGAGTGGGGGTGACTGCCTCCAAACTTCCTCGTAGCGTCCTCCACGATCTTCCTGCACAAATAACCACTCACTCCAACACTCGATAAAAGACTCACCCACCAACCCACCCACTCACACTCACTCACCCACCCACACTCACCCACACACACTCACCCACCCACACTCAGGCCGCAACATATGCGGAAACACACGGATGGCAACGACGGACTCTTAAACCAAAACCTCGGCGCTTTGTAAAACCCACCTCGTCAACTCCGGTCGCCATCTCTGACAGCCGAGGAAGAAGGGCGTTGTTATGTTAATGTGACGACTCCGATGGGCGGAACGTGAATAATATTAAATATTAAGGGCGGGGCGAACGTTTCAGTGGGCGGGGTAAGTAGAGGCATGGGGGGGGTGATTGGAATAGGTTAATGAGGTATTTCGATCCACCCCCTTCGTGGTTGCTGTTGATGGGTGGGGCGAGTGACCTGTTGAATATGTTAATTAGGTAATCAGTTCCTCCTACTTGGAGTGTTATAACAGTTTGTTTACACCGGATGTGCATCGACGTTGCGCACACGCGCGTCACGAAAATACCATCGTTCTATTGGCTGTCCTATGATCACCAATCAAAGCTTTCATCTATCGACTGACACCGAACTTGACGAACGTCTGACGTCACTGCACTGACTGTGAGCACGCGCTGGTCCACTTCCACACACGTGTGGGGAGCGGTGGTGCGGAGGTGAGCGCGCCGTGTCAAAAGGGAGCGGTGGCGCGGCGGTGAGCGCGCCGTGTCAGAAGGGAGCGGTGGCGCGGAGGTGAGCGCGCCGTGTCAGAAGGGAGCGG
>JAZEWT010000007.1:27308972-27333891 GCA_036362905.1 Mordacia mordax | reverse complement strand
CCACATAGAGACCCACAGTCTCACCACACAGAGACCCACAGACTCACCAGACAGTGAGACTCACAGACTCACTACACAGAGACCTACAGACTCACCACACGGAGACCCACAGACTCACCACACAGTGAGACCTACAGACTCACCACACAGTGAGACCTACAGACTCACCACACAGAGACCTATAGAGTCACCACACAGAGACCCACAGACTCTCCACACAGAGACCTACAGACTCACTACACAGAGACCTATAGAGTCACCACACGGAGACCCACAGACTCACCACACAGAGACCCACAGACTCACCACACAGAGACCTACAGACTCACCACTCAGAGAGACCCAGAGACTCACCACACAGACACACCTACAGACTCACCACACAGTGAGACCTACAGACTCACCACACAGTGAGACCTACAGACTCACCACACAGAGACCTATAGAGTCACCACACGGAGACCCACAGACTCACCACACAGAGACCCACAGACTCATCACACAGAGACCTACAGACTCACCACTCAGAGAGACCCAGAGACTCACCACACAGACACACCTACAGACTCACCACACAGAGAGACCCACAGACTCTCCACACAGAGACCTACAGACTCACCACACAGAGACCTATAGAGTCACCACACGGAGACCCACAGACTCAGCACACAGAGAGCCATAGACGCAGACTCGCATATCACGCGCTGTGAGATAAAATGTGGATAATAACCCTCTCCATCTCTGTCCGCACTCTCCAAGCGATGCATGACGTGACCAGGTCTCGACCAACCCCAGTACGAGGATTTTCCTTCACTATGTTGTTAAATTCGTACAACGCATAAGGATAGAGGCTCTAGAATTCATCCCGCTTTTTAACGAGAGTTTCCTCCCGGTTCTCCGCTTTCATCCCACAACTAGTATTTATTTTACGTGTTCTTCTCTCCCTGTTCTGTGCGAGTTTCCTCCGTGTTCTACGCTTTCATCCCACAACTAGTGTGAACCTTGTGTGTTCTCTGTCACCCTGTTCAGCGAGAATGAGTTTCCGTGGGCGAGTGAATGTGGGGGCCCTCGCCATAACCCTCTGCAGGACGAATGAATCACTCATCATAGGCCATTTCATACTTTCGTCTGCTCTGGAGGAGGTTTCAAAGGGGAAGGGGGGTGGCTTAAGGAGATGGGTGGTAAAGGTCAAGCCGTAAACGTTGAACTTGCATTCATTCATTATCAGTGCGCTCCTAATTCTGCACGGTTAGCGGGGGGGGGGCGTAGCCCATCACTGTCGACAGAGGGCGCAAGGCGGGGGAATACCTAAGACGTGACGCCAGTACATCCAAGGGGGCATTTTTCGGAGCAATTTACTCAGCAGGCTAATTAACCGAGAGAGCAGCGGGACTTTGGACGGTGGGAGGAAACTGCAGTAGCCGGAGAAAATCCACGCCTGCACGGGGCGAGGGCGAGAACTCGCAAACTACACAGAGAAAGGCACCTTGAACTTGAAGGAGTGAAAGTGTGAGGTGGAATTTGTCTCTTCCATCTTCCTGTGGGTGAGTTTGTTGGTGAGGTGCAGGGTGGGTGAGGGGCGAGGCTTGGCTCTACAGCGGAGTGGGTGGACGCGCGTCGAGAAATTCTGGTCCGCGGACTCAGGAATGCTGATGACTCGGGTTGCTGAGTGGAGACTGGTGTGGCGGGTGTGTATACAGAGGTAGGTGTGTGAGCTGGAAGGTGTGGGGGTGAATGGGTGAGTGGGTGTGTGAGCAGGTGAGTGTGTGGGTATGTGTGTGAGTGGGTGGGTGTGTGTGTGGGTGTGTGTGGGCAAGTGAGTGAGGAAGTGAGGAGTGTGGGAGTTGGTGAGTGAGTGAGTGAGTGAGTGACAGGATGAGTTGTTGTGTGAGTGTGTGAGTGAGAGGGTGACTGAGCGGATGTTTGTGGGTGTGTGTATGAGCCAGAGGGTGTATGAGGGCTGGCAAAACAACCCCTTTCCTCCTCGGAGTGCTGGTCGATAACGCTGTAGTTACTGCTCACACAGCGTCCACAGCGACCAAAGGGGGCTCTGCACAGGTGCCGGGGCTGGTAACCTCCCCACGTCAAATGTAATTACCACTAAACCACGTGAACATAAAGAAAAACTCAAGTGTGCTCCGGAGGTCCTGGGGGGATAGGTGCTTATAACCTCTCATCTCATCTCATTGTCTGAAACCGCTTAGTCCTATACAGGGTCACGGTGAGCCGGAGCCTATCCCGGCAGACACAGGGCGCAAGGCAATGATATACCGACGATGGGACGCCAGTCCATCGCCGGGCACTGCGGGGCAATTTAGCTTGCGAGCCAATTAACCTATGCAGCAGCATGCTTTTGGACCGTGGGAGGAAACCGGAGTGCCCGGCGAAAACCCACGGGGAGAGCATGCAAACTCCACGCAGAAAAGCACCCGAGCCGAGAGATTCGAACCCGGGACCTTCTTGCTGTGAGGCGACAGCGCTAACCACTGGGCCACCGTGCCGCCCAAAATACAACTCAATTTGTGCAAATATAGCTGGCCTGAATTTTTTATTCCAAATCCGATCTTAAGTAACTCAAGCATGGTAGTGAAGGAGACTTCAAGCTCATGGTGATATAGTTCTAAAAACGAACGGCAATCGCCACGAAATCCTATTCCCTGAATTTTGATGTGCATTTAGAAACTAAGCAGGCAATAGGTTGAGCTTTTAAGACTAGGTTTGTTTGTCCGCATGGACAATAAATCCGTCAAATATTTTGCCTGCATGGTAAATAGAACCTTAATCATGAATTGGGCTCAGTGATTATTTTTATGACTCGTAAAAGAAGTTAAGCCTGAGCCAATGTCCAAATAACAATGGTTTGTTTGTAGGGGCATCCAAAACAAAACAGCCGAATGAAATAGAGGGTTAAGTTCACATAAAATAGTAAAATATGCAAGTTGATAGATAATTGTAGAAGGGAGTAGTGGTTATAACACGGATCCATGAGTGACCCAGAAGGCGGAGGTTGTGATCAGTGCTGAGGAAATGGCCAGTTTTGTTGAGAGTCGGTGGATCCAGGGCAGTTGAAGACGCCTGCTGCGATGAAGGCTTAGCTGTGTCGTAATAGGTAATCGATGACTTTGGAAATGTGAGACACGAAATGCGGTTTGGGTCGAGGGGCAGTACAGAAAGTCGATGATGATGAGTTTGTCGTTGAGTAGGAGGGAGACCGTTGTTGATTCAAATGATTGCGAGATAAGAGGCGGGTGAGAAGGCTTGATGAGGAGTGTAGAGTCTGCAACCAGTGATAATATACAGCGATAATAATAATCATCATCATCACATTTCTGTAGAATCTTTCACCCGAGGGTCAGAAAGTGCTTCGCAGAGCTGTGGAGAGAACGGCGTGTCAAGAACAACATCAGGATAGATCAATTAAAGTAAAATAATTACGATATCACTTAAGTACAGTAATGACTTTAAATTAATAATGGACATCTAATAACAAATACAATAATTGTAAATAGGGCGGCACGGTGGCCCAGTGGTTAGCGCTGTCGCCTCACAGCAAGAAGGTCCCGGGTTCGAATCTCTCGGCTCGGGTGCCTTTCTGTGTGGAGTTTGCATGCTCTCCCCGTGTCCGCGTGGGTTTTCGCCGGGCACTCCGGTTTCCTCCCACAGTCCAAAAAGCATGCTGCTGCATAGGTTAATTGGCTCGCAAGCTAAATTGCCCCGCAGTGCCCGGCGATGGACTGGCGTCCCATCGTCGGTATATCCTTGCCTTGCGCCCTGTGTCTGCCGGGATAGGCTCCGGCTCACCGTGACCCTGTATAGGACTAAGCGGTTTCAGACAATGAGATGAGATAATTGTAAATACAATAAAGGAAGGAAGGAAAACGTTTTCCTGAACAGGCACAGGTCAACAGCGCACCATCATATAAGCACACAGCAGTGAGCAGCATTGTCAGAGAATGTCAATGCCTTACGGAACAAGTGAGTCTTGAGACAACCCTAGACCGTCTGGGGTCGTCTCACCCCAGACCCTTTGGGGTCGTCTGAACTCAACGTATACGTTGAGCTACGTAGCTCAATGTAACAGTTGTCCACCGAGGGCAATGAAGTCAGGACAATTAATCCGGGCGGATGAAGAGGAGTGCAATGGATGATCCTCGCCCTGGGAAGCCCACCTACTAGATCGTGTTGGGAGATGTGCGCTGTGATTTTGTGATCAATGAGTATCCATGGATCTGTTAGCCGTAGTGTGCGGGGAGCGGTAGCTCAGCGGCTAGCGCACTGTGCTACGAACTGGCGACCCGAGTTCAATTTCTTCTCAAGGCCAACACTAGTGACGATTTCCTGAAACTGTTCTAAGCTTCACCTCGGTTCACTCAGCTTGAAATGAGTACCTCGTGCCGTTTGCAAACGTTGCGTGGTGCTGTTCATCCACCCCTTCGTATGTCGGTTCAACCTTCATAGGTGCTCGCTAAAGGCACTTAACCCTACATTCTGTTAAGGCTACACGTTGGAGACCTTTGTCTCCGTGTGTGTATCAAAGCGTGAGAGTTAAACAATGTTTAGTATTTGTCTCTCAACTTGATAATATCTGGCACTGCCTATGAATGTCGTGGGCGCGAGCAGCCTTGATTAAAGGCTGCCGCTGTACGTTAAATGTCATCTCCTGACGTTGTGGCGACCTTTTAACTGAATGTATGAATGTATGTCGAGTTTGTGCTCTATGATGATGTTCTGGAGGAGTGCTGTCTTGTGTAGTGCAAAGTGAATGTTGTGGAGTCCAATAGCAGAGTCAGGTGATCTTAGCGTGCAGAAAAGGGTCTCGGTGAGGTTATGATGATTGTAGCGGTGGCAGCAGAGGGCGGTGGTGGACTTGTGGATGACGTAGTCGTTGCCAGGTCCTGATTGGAATCGCGAGCGCTGCATGGGGCGTCTATCTGTAGTCGTGCAAATGCGTTTAACGGAATTGAAGGGCCTACGAGGAGAATGTTGTGAGTAACACAGTGTGTGGTGAATGTGGGGAGGGAGTGTCGTGGGTATGGTTGACACTTGGTGATAGTGGACCATTCTCAATGTTCAGAGGGATGTTGGTGACAGTGGTAAGCTTGTCGAGTTTTTTGAGGCCCTGTTAGTGAACGTGCGGGTTGGAGGTGGTGGGTTGGTGGGGCAGCCGAGAGCCATTGCTTCTGTACTGTAGCTTCTCCCGGCAGCTACCGCTGGGCTCAGGTCTCCGGCAGTGCATCATGGAATGAAAATAGGAATAATTAAATTCATTACGCGCCGTGCAAATTCCACGCTTAATTGTGGATGAAACACAGATACGGAGGCGGAGCAAGGAATCCGCAGAGGGGGTGGTGGGAGTCAGGCGGTAAGCCGGAGCCAACCCACCAGACACTGCTTTCCTATATTTTATAATATTATTGGCCAATTAATGAATGAATGTATTTCATTGTGGGAGGAAATCAGAGAACTGGGAAGAAAACACGCAAAACAGAGGGACAGAAAATTCCACACTAGTTGTAGCAGGAAACCGGTAACTCGGAGGAAACCCACGTAGACCTGAGGATATCTCTAGTGTGGGCAATCAGTTTCAAGGACAATGCATACATTATCCAAGCAAAGAAAATGGATAAAGTCTTTTCTTTTTATATATCTGTGCTGGCAAAAAAAGAACCCATAGCTTAAATCTCAAAGTAGTTGTGAGAAAAAAACCGAACCGGAATAAACCCACGCTGAAGAGGGAAAGCAAACACACAAACTCCACCAATGGGTCCTAGGCAGGAATCTCACCAACTGGAAGGACTTTCAGTGATGCGCAGATGTCATCATAACGTCACCCTGCCGCCCCCACGTGGTGTAAAGTAGAAACTGCGTCGGAACTGCCCCGGGCAGTAGAGCGTGGTGCCCGTGTTGTCAGTGACTCCCCGGTAGGGTGCCCGCCGCAGAGGCCTTCGATGACCTCGGCCGTGAGCGGTGGCTTTCTGCTGACCGCCAAGGCCAGCGACGACCGGGTGCCTCGATCAAGCGAGGACACAGAGCACTCTCAATGAATGGAGGCCGCAGAGTAGGAAGCAGCAGGGTGGAGATGATAGGAGCGAGGTGGACGAGCGCCAGGATGGAGGGGCTGTCGGCAGCCAAACGCTGTGGTTAGGATTAAAGATGTTCAATTTGTAAGGGGGCGGTGCGGTGGTGTAGCGAGTAGCGCTATCGCCTCACAGCAATAAGCACTCGGGTTCGATTCCCGGCTCGGGTGGCTTTCTGTCTAGAGCTTACGAATTCTCTCCCACGTGTCTGCGTGGGTTTTTGTCGGGTACTCCGTTTTCATCCCACCGTCCCAAGACGCTGTTGCCTAGGTTAATTATCCTGCTGAGTAAATTGTCGCAAATAAAGTTACCTGTGATGTACTGGCGTCATGTTATTAGTATAGTTCCGTCTTGCATCTTCTGTCTGCCGAGACAGCCCCCCCCCCCCGCGACCAGGATTAAGCAGATATTGATAATGATGATAATCTATAAGGAAGCGTTGAGCTCTGTGGCTATTTTTAACATTTTCCCAGCAGGGGAGGGCTAAGTAACTTACAACATCTCGAGGAAAAGGGATCAATTTAGTTAGCACAACCTGGGAGCAGCAGCATTCTTAGGGAGAAAACCAAAGTCTCATTATCTGAAACCGCTTAATCCTATATAGGGTCACGGTGAAGCCGGAGCCTATCCCGGAAACACAGGGCGTAAGGCAGGAATACACCCGACGACGGGACGCCGGTCCATCGCCGGGCATTGCGGGACAATTTTAGTCTGCGAGCCAATCAACCTATCCAGGAGCATGCTTTTGGACTGTGGGAGGAAACCGGAGTACCCGGCGAAAACCCACGCGGAAACGGGGAGAGCATGCAAACTCCACACAGAAAGGCACCGGAGCCGAGAGACTCGAACCCGGGACCTTCTTGCTGTGAGGCATCAGCGCTAACCACTGCGCCACCGCACCAAAATATCCGGCAAAAACTCAGGGGGACACGGGGAGAGAACGCGCAAATTCCACACAGATATGAGGCACCTGAGCCGGGAATCGAACCCAGGACTTTCTCGATATGAGTGGGTGGTGCTAAGCGCTGAGTGATCTCTCTCTCTGTGGCGTCGCAGGGAATATCTGAACGCCAAGCTATCCGTGGCATTCAAGGTCAATGCTGTTGTTGGGAATAGTGAGTAACTCATTAATGCACACATTCATTAACTCACTCATTCAATCAGTTCTTCATGAGAGAGGGTGAGTGAGTAGTTAAGCGATTGGGTGAGTGAGTGGGTGGGTAAGTGGTCGAGTGAGAGACAGTAAGTTAGTGGATGGGTGAGTAGTTGAGTGAGATTGTGAGTGAATCGGTGGATGAGTAAGAGAATGAGTGAGTGAGTTTCTGAGTGAGTGGATGAGTAGTTGAGAGAATGGGTGAGTGAGTGAGTGAGTGGGTGAGTGAGTGGGTGCGTGAGTGGCAGCAGCATCCTGTGTTTTGACTGTGAGTACCCACAATACCCACGCGGGTATAGAGAGACAGAGAGAAAGGTAGACAAGGCTCCTACTGTAGTCTTGAGCAGACTCTAGAGTAAACTGCCGTTAGAAACCACCTGTGGTGCAGGGACGCCTCTTCCTGTCCAGGGTGCGCCACGAGCGAAAGGACGAGATCCAGTTCTCCTGAGTGTTATTTCACCACGCACTCTCCTCCCAAAGCCCTCATGGGGCCCTGTCCAAACACAGAGCCCGCACCCGCTCCAACACACGGCATTAACCGGTCCGTTAACAAGCAGTGCTCGAGATCTCTCCCCCCCCCCACGCGATGTCACTACGATCGCGCACGCAATCACAGACACCACACCACCTTCTCTGGACTCGATATTCTTTAACCACTCACTGCCCGGGCTTGTGAACCTCAATGCCCAGCCCACCACCCTCTCTCCGGCGTCTCGTGCCACACCAGCTGTGGGCTTCTCGATGCCTCCCCCCTTCCTCTCCTGGGGCACACCGAGCCCAAGCATCCCCTTGCCCTCTCGCAGGCTAACAGCCCCTCTACCCCACTCCTAGCCTCCTAGCGTAAGAACCCCTCCACTTCACCTTTCAACTCCCCACGCACCCCCTTGAAATAACGCACCATCAGCTCCTGCAGTTAACTCCTCTCTGCCCTCTATCGATATGTGAATTCTTGTGTTAATTCCATAACCCCATGCTCACCCATGTCTGGATTTCCACCTCCTTTCTCTGCAGCGGATGCAGTTTTTTTCTGCCCCTTTCCCAGTGCGGCCGTGTGGCCCTCGGGCCCACCTAGACCACGTGCCCCTTGATGGCTCAATTTCTCCCACAGAGAGTGCCGCTCACTTCTCTGAATTAAAAAATATATTAAAACTGATCCTGGGAGTGAGGCTGTGGTGAAGGGTTAACTAAACGGTGCAGTGGAGCGAACATGATGAGTGCTGCAAGCGTTGTGCAGGTTAGCGGTTAAGCCGGGATGAACGTGCGGTCCGAGTGCTGGGGGTCCGGTGCCTGTGGTACTACACCTGTGAAGGTTCAAAGGGCAGTGGGAAGATGGATGACCAGCAACACCCCCAGCCACCTTTCTCTCCCGAGTGGCAATATTTACTGTACACTGTACTAGGTACTCATGGAGGCTGTGTCGACCTAAGGGAGGCCCAGGACCTGTTCAGAAAATAATCACTGGTGTTTGCCGTGAGCAGGATGGGAACTCGGGTGGCTGGGTTAGTAGTCTTGTGTGCTAACCGCTGGGCCACAACTCCCCTACATACACACACAAAGATACACACAGACACACACACAGACACACACACAGAGACACACACAGGGACACCCGAGGTAGGAATGGAACCCAGGATCTGATTGCAGCCTCCCTCCCAGTACAGACTCACAATTGGGGGGGGGGGGGGGGGCTAGGCCCCTACGTGGCCAAGTTGGGGGCCCCACCCCCCTCCAACGGCCACGACTACCAGCGTGTGTGGAGGTCGGCCCAGTGCCTCATCATGGAGTTCATCTTCCTGGGGAACTCCACCCTCCGCCAGTGGTACGAGTATCTCAGGATGTTTGTGACGGGTAAAGGACACGGGTCTACACATACTCACTCACCCACCCACCGAGTGACTTTCTTTCTCAATCCGGCAATCACTCATGCGGTAATTCAGCCACTCGCCTACCAACCTGTTCACTTGCGCGCTCAGCCACCCAATCAACCACCCAACCACCTACTCATCCACTCGCTCACTCGCTCATTCACTCGATCAATTAATCAACTAATTAGGCGCTCATTAATTCATTCACTTATCCAGATAGTCACCTACCCATTGACTCACCTACTCACTCAGACACTCAGCTACTCACTCACTCACTCACCCACTCAATTAATCGCTCACTGACGCACTTGCTCACTCATTGAACCACCCGATCACTCAACAATTCACCCACCCACTCAATCACTCATTCCTCAGTCGCCTACTAAATAACTTGCTCACTCAATCAGGCAGTCATTCACTAACTCATTCACCCACCTGTCGTGTGTATCGAGGCAGGTTTTACTCGTGTCATTATTGAGACCATTTCTACTTGTCGAGAGTTTAAATTGACACGTGAAAACCTCCAATTCGCACTTCAGATTCCGATGTCCCTGTCAAAGAGTCTTTCGTCCTCGCCTGGAAAGGTTGTGCTAAATTAAAGTCGATTATGCGGATACGAGTCATCACTACCACAGGGCCTATCACCATTTACTAAGTGGGTTATGTGTGTGTACTTATATCAAACTTAACGCTGACGAATATAGTAAAACGCGAGACAATCATTTGCGTGAAAATTGTTTGTTCGGGGTTAGATGGTGTCTATGAAGGTCCAGTTGTTCAGCTGAGACGCCGATAGTAAATTTTAGTGTTAACGAGTATGGTGGGGTGAACTATAAGTACCCGCTTAATCATGTACAGGGCTGCGAGGTGGCCGGAGTCTATCCCGACAGATAAAGGGCAGTACATAACAGGAATCTGACGCCAGTACATGACAGAGAGCTTTTTTGAAGGCAACTTACTCAGGAGGTGAATTAACCTGGGCAGCAGCAGCGTTTATTTGAACGGTGGGAGAAAACCGAAGTACCTGGCGACAGCCCACGCGGACACGGGGAGAGAGAGATAACTCGCAAACACTACACAGCAAGGCACCCGATCCGGGAACCGAACCCCGGGCCTTCTTGCCGTGAGGCAATAGCGCTACTCACCGAGCTACTACACCATCCCTGAGTATTATGTTCAAAGTTGTAATGAATAGTTGGCGATGTCATCTGCATTGGCAAGAGACGGTTAATTAATGAAAGAAAACGTACTTTTGTACTTCGGTCGGGGAGGGGATTCAGCTGACACTTGGGGGGCAGCGCTCTTTACGCACAGTGACGAGCTCGCCGCGGTCGTTGCTCGCCCCTGCGCTCGTGCCCCCTCCTCTGCCAGGTCCATATGACAGAGCAATGCCCTGCGATATACTCCTGGCTTCACATCCTGCGTATCCCCCCGCTTTGTGCCCTCTGTCGGCCGGGATAGGATCCGGCCCTCCCGCGACCCTGTCCAGGATTAAGCGGGTATTGATAATGAATGAATGAAAAGTAAGCAGGTAACAGGAATGGATAGGGTAAACGAACAACACATGAAGGCGATTACAAATTGGTGATAGCAGCGGCAAAAATTAAAAAGAAACAATAGGAATACACTTGTGAATAGTTTTCGTATCACAATTGGCTCACGCGCAGACGGTTGCATGGTCTCCAACGCTGTGACTCGAGTTTCCAACGAATGTGGTTCGCGCCTACCTCTAACACTGGCTCCAGCCTCTAAATCATCATCATCATCGTCAGAAACCACTTAGTCCTGTACAAGGTCGCCGTGAGCCGGAGCTTATCCCGGCACACACAGGGCGCAAGACAGCGATATACCCACGATGGGACGCCACCTCATCACCGGGCACTGCGGGCAATTTAGTCTGCAAGCCAATTAACCTATGCAGCAGCATGTTTTTTGGACTGCGGGAGGAAACTGGAGTGCCCGGCGAAAACCCACGCGGACACGGGGAGAGCATGCAAACTCCACACATAAAGGCACCCGAGCCGAGATTCGAACCCGAGAGCGTCTTGCTGTGAGGTGACAGCGCTACCCACTGGGCCACCGTGCCGCACGCCCCCTACCTCCAACACTGGCTCCTACCTCTAACACTGGCTCCTGTTTATGCCTCACGTCAGCAACGGTCGAGCCTCAACCTCAAATGTCTAGCCATTGTGCCTCTCACCAGGAAGACAAAGATGGCCAGGTGGCGCTGGCCACCAACCACCTCATATGCAGTATCAACCTTCATAGGTTTCGTGAAAAACACTCGACCCTACAATTGTTTTTAAAGCTCCCGGGTGAAAAGCTCTTCTAGAAGTGCAATTATTATTATTATTATATGGTGGATCCTTGCCTTTGGAGTGTTGAAAACTGCGATGTTTACTTTTTTCTCTTATTTAGGAGTCACGCACAATGCATCCCGCCAGGAGCTCGATATGCGTAAATAAGTTCCTTGGACAAAGGCGGCCTGGGTGTGGCTGCACGAATTAGGTGCTCGCTAACTACATTGCCCTCACTTGTGTTGCCAAGTAGACTCTGGAGAGGGGGAATCTGAGTGGTCCGTTGTTCAAATTGTCCACTTGTGTTGATGTTGAAGGCTACGATGGTCTTGGTAATGTTGGTTTTTAATGGGAATGGTGAGGTATATGCCTTTTGTTTTGGTCATCGAGGCAAAATCACGTTGGAAAGCGGTGTCCTCCAAACACACCTACCCACTAATTCGCCTATCGAAGCACTCAACTACTGAGTGAATGACTGTGTGTGGTGAGAGTGTGAGTGGGTGGCGAGTGAGGTCTGAGTGCATGGATTCGTGAATTAATAATTCTGTGTGAGTGGGTTTATGAACGAATGCGTCTGTGTGTGGGTGAAAGAGTGAGTCTCTTTGAGCGAGTGTGTGACTCATCCACCCACTCACCTACTTACCCACCCACCTACCCATCACCAACCAACTCACTGTCTCCTATCCAGCAATAGAGTGACACAATGGTAACATTTGCGTGTCACAGAATGGAAATTCTGACTGAGGTGGTGCGATTTCTGCCTTGGGCGTGTTTCTGTGTGGAGTTTGTGTTTTCTATCCGCCTGATCGATGTGGGGTGTTTTCCGGTTTTAACCCGCAATAACAAAAACACACTTATTAATTGACCAACAACATAATATATATGAAGCAGTGTTTGGTTGGTTCGTAACGGCTGACCACCTCGCCGACTCCCCCACCTCCCTGGAGTTTTCTCACTACGCTTTTCTATCCGTGTCTCGTAATTCTTCCTCCCACTACCTCTCCACAGAACTCGAGCTCCAAGACCGTCAGAGGAACTGGAGGCAGCGCTCTCAGCTCACCATTGACCAGAACTTCCGAATCATGATGAGCTGCCACTGCCATGCATACCCGCTCATTACCTCCTTCTTCACCCACAGAGCAGAGATGCTTTACTCTGCAAAGCGGATCGACTCCACAGTGGGAGGCCCCAACACCATCCTGGCTCTCTACCTAGGGGCCAACTTCACAGCTTTCCCCCTAGATATCTTTCGGGGGAGAATAGAGAACATCACCGCTACCGTGGGGAGACTTTTGGACAGAAGTTCCAGGACTAAAGTGGTTGTGAAACTCGCCAGTGAATTGGTTACTGAATTAATGAGTCTGATTGTGGGTGAGTGAGTCAGTAACAGTATATGAGCAAGTGTGTGAGTGAGGAGTGAATCTTTGTGAGTGTTAGTGGATGAGTGAATAAATGAGTCAATCCTGACTCATTCATTCCCGCATCCACTCACCCGACTCATTGCCAAAAAACGTCATTATTATCTCCAGACAGCCAAGTTCTCTAGCCCCCCACAATTGCTATGCTCAAAGTGTATCATCACTACGACAATGAATAACATCACAATCCTCCGCCTATTGTTCCAGAGCACTGCTATCCCCACGAGGCAGGTCCTTCAACAGACGAAAGACAGGAATAGATCGACCTGGTTTTTCACGATCCCCCTGTTGGGGTGGAGTGACATGGAGCCGGCGGCCACGGTCATATCCCACGCATCCACAAACGCTACCGCCAGACCTTCAAACGCCCGAGTTGCCACCTGGTTCAGGCGCTGGGTGCTCCAGTTATTGAAAAAGTCCACCCTGTTGTCATCCCTTGTGTTGGCCAATTTCACGACCACTCTGGTCTCTGGGCTCCGGTCCAGAAGTCTCCCCACGGCAGCTGCAATGTTCTCCATTCTCCTCCGGTAGACATCCAGGGGGAAAGGCGTGAAATGGGCACCCAGGCACAGGGCCAGGACGGTGTTGGGGCCTCCTCCTGTGACGTCGATGACCTTGGATATGTGGGGGACGTCCTCCTTTAAGGTGAAGTCATTCGTGATGATGGGGAAACTGTGGAACTGCCAGGGAGCCACGATCCCGAATTTCGTGTCCACGGCGATTTTGGGTTGATGCTTGCCGGGTTTGTTCAGGTCCAGCGGTTTGAGATCTACCGAGGAGAGAGGGAAAACTAGGTGGGTGAGTAGGTGGGTGGATTGGTAGGTGGGTGATTGCAGTGCCTTAGATATCAGAAGAAGTAGCGTAGCCATGTGGATCGGTGGATGTATGAGTGGGTGAGTGAATTACTGCATGAGTTGTTGAGTGGGTGAATGCGTAGGTAGGTGGTTAGATACAGCGGTTTGAGATTTATGGAGAGAGAGGAGGGTGGGTGAATGAGTAAGTGGGTGAGAGATGGTAGCAAAGTAGTCAGCGCGCTCGGCTGGAAACTTGGCGACCCATTTCGGTTTGAACTCACGGCCGTACCTTCATGGATGTTGCTCGCTAATGACACGCTGCCCTACAATCTTTGAAGGCAATTCGGGGGGATGATTTGGTGAGTGTGTAGGTGGATGAGTGAGTGTAGGTAGGTCTAGGTGTTCAAACTCCATGGGGAGCAATGTGACACAAAAGTCCCTCCCCATGCCCTGATTTTTTAACATTGTTGAGCACAGTTCGTTGATCCCAATACAACCCTTCAGACACGAGTAGTAAATACCGCAACTGGCCACTAGAAGTGCACGAGGGTGCTGCACAGCAACCTCTCATCATCATTATCCGCTAAATTCTGCATAGGGGGCGGCGCGGTGGCCCAGTGGTTAGCGCTGACGCCTCACAGCAAGAAGGTCCCGGGTTCGAATCTCTCGGCTCGGGTGCCTTTCTGTGTGGAGTTTGCATGCTCTCCCCGTGTCCGCGTGGGTTTTCGCCGGGTACTCCGGTTTCCTCCCACAGTCCAAAAGCATGCTCCTGGATAGGTTGATTGGCTCGCAGACTAAAATTGTCCCGCAATGCCCGGCGATGGACTGGCGTCCCGTCGTCGGGTGTATTCCTGCCTTACGCCCTGTGTTTCCGGGATAGGCTCCGGCTCACCGTGACCCTACATAGGATTAAGCGGTTTCAGATAATGAGATGAGATTCTATAAAGGGTCAAGGGGGGGCGGAGCCTATCCCGGAAGATTGAGGGTGCAACGCGGGGTTATACCCAAGAAGTGATGCCAGTACATCGCAGGGCATGCTGGGAAACGTACTCAGCAGGCTAGTTAACGAAGGCAGCATCGTGTTTTTGGACGGTGGGAGCAAACCGGAATACCCAGCGAAAACAAACACGGACACGAGGAGACCTCGCAAACTCCACAGAAGAAAGACATCCGAGCCTGAAATCGAACCCGAGGTTTTCTTGCTGTAAGGCGACAGTGCTACTCACTGCACCACCGTGCGTCCTGTATAGCGACCTGACGAATTGTATTTTTTAGTATATGAGAGACAGATGTTTATTATTATACAACAAAGTACCAAGTGAGCGTTGCAAGGTCTCGACGCAGGATTCCTGCGACAAATCCAACGTCCGAACAGCTACTGTATCATTGTGTACCCAAGAAGATGCATGACCTGGATTCTGTGATGTTAACCCGCTCCATGTCAACTATACAATTATTGCCTTTTCTAGGCGAGATAATTTGCTGTGGAAGTAATTTTACAAGTGTGCTGTCCCTTGATCTGAAGCGGCAGCGGTCTCTGTGTCGAGTTGCAATGGAAAGAAGTCGAGATGGGCGAATGGCTGGCTGAGTAGGTTATTGGATGAATGGATAAGTGAACGACTGAGTAGGTGAGTGAGTGCGTGGGTACATCTCGGGGTTTGAGACCTCCCGGGGAGAGAAGAGGGTGAGTGGGGGTGGTTCGCTGAGAGGTTGGATGGGTGGGTCTACGTGTTTGGGAACTTTGGGCAGGGAGCACAATTGGATGTTGAGATAGATGATAAATGTTTGTTATTGCAGCAGAAAGTACCCAGTAAGCATGCAAGCTCTGGATGCCGCATTCCTGTGAGAGGAGGGTGGGTGATTGAGAGAGTGGGTGGGTAGGCAAGTGGGGGGAGGGGGTCATTGAGGAGGAGGTTGTGGGTGGGGGGTGAGTTGGTGGGTGAAGGTGATGAGTGGGTAGATTACTGGATGGGTAGGTGAGTGAGCAAGTGAATGACTGAATGAGCGAGCGAGTAGGTGATTGAGTAGATGGACAGCTGAGCAGGTGGCTGACTGGGTGAGTAGCTGAGCGAGCAAGTGATTGAGTGGTTGAGCGGTTGGTTGAGTGATTGGTTGGCTTGAGAGAGTGGGTGAGCGAGCAAGTGTCGACCTGTGTCCCTCACCCGTCACGAAAACCTTGAGATACTCGAACCACTGGCGGAGGGTGGAGTCCCCGAGGAAGATGACCTCTTTGTTGCGGAGACAGCCCCGGACCTCCTCCGTTGAGTTGAACTGCTTGTTAAGGCACTGGGCCGACCTCCACACGCCCTCGAAGTAGTGGCCGTTGGGGGCGCTGGGGGCGCTGGGGGCCCCCATCCCGGGCAGGCAGGGGCCCAGGGACGCTCCCCACTGTGAGTCTGGTGGGGAGGGGAGCTGCATTTAGAGACTGGGTTCGATTCCCACTTCGGGTGTTTGTGTGAAACCCCCTGGTGGAAAATCTGCGCCGATCCAAAAACTTTCGGCTGGCTCGTTTATGATCCATCATGGGTTTAACCAGGTTGGATTGTGTGACGAGTTAAAATTCTCGCAATATCTGGAGGGGGTCCCATTCGTGAGCTCCGCTAGCAGGAGAGGCTGCGGTGCCTGGGTCATGCCCTCCCCATGCCCAGCCACCGCATACTCAAGCAGCTTTTTTTAGCCGGATTAAAGGGAATAAATGAGCACGGCACGGGCTAAAGAAGAGATGGACTGGTGCGAGACAGGAGAACCTGGAGCTGCGAGTACTTGCAAAGACCGGTGCCAGCGGTGTCAAGATGGACCTCTGTGGAGGAAGATCGTGAAGGATGCTAGGGGACAGTTGGAGGCATTAATACCCCGACAACAGCAGCGAATAAAGGAGCGATGCTCACAACAACGAACCGAGCGTTGGGAGGATAAAACAAAGTAGAGTAGGGAGCACAGGTGGTGCATCTGCCAGTCATCTCAGTCAGGCAGCTCCTAACACCTGGGTCTGTCCCTATACCTCCTGTCAGCGAGCGTTCAACACTTCACGTGGCCTCAAAGTGCACATGGCCTTGTGCATGCGCCTTGGTGACATCACTGCCACTTAGTGGTGAATGGCAGTTGTTCTTATTGTGTCACACGCTCAACTACTCATCCACAAACTCACCCACCCAATAATTCTCTCACTCGAGCGCTCAACCACCCACTCACCCTCTTTCGAATGAATAAATGACTGAGTGAGTCAATGAATCACCCACCGTCATGAATAACAGCTTGAACCTTGAATGATCCTGGCAGTTTGACGTGCAGATATTTCCTGCAAAGCCCCACACATTCTTGTTGATAATTGCATTTCTAAAGCGGATTTCACCCGTGGGTCACAGAGCGCTGAACAGGGTTATGGAGAGAACGGCATGTCAACAACATCAGAATAAATTTATATTTAAAATAATGAATATAAATCAATGAAGAACGTCACATAACACATAAAACAAATAAAGGAAGGAAGACGTATTTTTGAGCAGGCGTAGGTCAACAGCGCCATCATCCAAGCACACAGCAGTAAGCAGCATCAACAGTCCTGGCTAAAGGACGTCAAGGATTTACGGAACAAGTGAGTCTTGAAACGCGATTTGAAGATGCCCAGGACACAGCTGATTGAATACACAGAAGGTCGTGTGTGAAATGTCATCCCGATAGTCGAACCCATTGAAGACTAGGGTTGCCACTCACTACTGAGGCCACTGCACAATCTCAGATGGGGAATGTCTATACAGTGGTAGTGTCTGCTCCTCATAGGAAAAAAAAGTCCTGGCCGAGGCATGGAGACAGTTCGATTCTCGCCCAGAACGTCTATCTGTGTGGAGTTTGTTTTAATTATTGCTCGAATTTGTTTATGTACCGTTTGATTGCATATGTTGTTGGGTTGGTGAGTTCGAACTGTGACACCACGACTTCGATTCCGGGCTTGTGACGGCTTACAGCGGCAACACCACGGCGAGGATCAGCACCGACTCCGCGATAGATCAGCCAGCGAGCATGGATGAGCAGAGAATTCTTGATTTTCGATGCTTTATTGAAACCAGTAGTACACGGGGCCGGAGTAGCAGCACACAACGAGCTGCTACATCGTGACGCTTCCTCCTCGTTCCCCCAGGAGACTCTCCTCGTCCCTCCAACCACGTGCTCCTTAAATCCCCGCGGCCCTTTCTAGCAAGTTTTAACCGACGTCCCCCCTCTACAGTAAAAGTCCCCCCTCCCCTTGTCCTTAAGTCTGCAGAACTTTGTTGTATCGCAGAAATCCGAAATCTTGAGCTTCCAAGCTCACTGGATTCAGTTCAGTATCATTCATTATCAATACCTGCTAGAGCCTGTCCCTGCCGACAGAAGGCACACGGCAGGGCTATACCCAGGATTTATCGCCAGTACGTCACGGGCCAATTTGGGGATTCATCACAGCAAGAAGTGCCCGGGTTCTGATCCGGGCTCGGGTCCCTTTCTGTGTGGCATGTGCGAATTCTCACGCTCTGTCCACGTGAATTTGGGCCAGGTACTCCGGTTTCCTCCCATCGTCCAAAGACGCACTGCCACCTCGGTTAATTGGCCTGCTGAGTACATTTCTCAAAAAGAGTGCCCTGCTATATACTTGCGTCACATCAGGGGTATATCCCTGCCTTGCACCTTGTGTCTATACAGAGTCGGGGTGGACTCTAGCCCACCCCGACCCTGTATATATTGTATTATTGATAATTTTCATGCCCAGCCAGCGCTCCGTCATCGCGTGGCGAGTGCTCTTGCGCTGGGCTGGGCCCCGCCACCTCTTATTTACTCTCGCTCTCCAAAACGTTGTGGACGCGACACGAGGCACTGGCTCCTCCGGCTGCTGGGTCCTCTTGCTTAGTTGTGTCTCGGCCATTCCACAAAGTTCAGCGGGACTTGATCTGGAACCAACAGTCTTTATTCCAGCGATAGCAAAATTCACTCGGTGTCGCGGCCCACACTCCCGTCACCCCGCACGCACATCCCGACACTTATTCCCCCTCCCTTGCTGCCCATTGGCCACACCGAATCCACGAGAAGACACCATTATTATGCAAACACAAAACGCGCAGGAGCCAATTGATGACGTCCACGAGCCATTCAACCTGCCACCGGCCCAACCTCCTCTTGCATTAATGAGCAATACAAAGCCACTGTCTGGTCGGTGATCATGTGGCACCACAGTCCTCCCCTGGTGATTTGTCACGTCCCCAGGGCCAAAATCGCCACCTATAATAATAATAATAATTTCACGTTCATAGCGTGCACACATCCACCATATCAACATCATTGTCAATCAACAAAGATCAGGATCCCCCGAATAGCCTTAACAGACTGTAGGGTCAAGTGCCGTTAGCGAGCACCTATGAAAGTCGACATGGCACATGAGGAGGTGGGTGACCAGCACCACGCTCGGCCCCCTTTGTCTCTCCAGTAGCAATGTTTACACACCACACTAGGTACTCATTTGAGGCTGAGTCGACCTAGGCGAGGCTCAGGACCGGTTCAGAAAATCGTCACTGGTGTTGGCCGTGGGCGGAATTCGAACTCGTGTCGCCAGGTTTGCAGCCCAGTGCACTAACTGCTGAGCCACCGCTCCACACATCACTGGGTGTCCAACACATTAACAATGTCTGCTCCATCCGCCACGATATTATCACTTACATTGCTACTGCAATATCCGTGGCATTAACCATAGCTTCAGCTCAGCTCTCGCCACGTAACAATGTTAACCGCATAAGATTATCATCAACATCAATATTGCCGCCCTTATCAGCGACACCTACATCGCAGTCCACATTACACTCATGCGTACCCGACCCGTGCGCACCAACATTCGCAATGACATCAATATTCGTCGTCAACGTTCACCGTAGCGTTTATGTTATCGCTACTACTATTGGCGTTAACAACGTCTAGATCATTTCTAGTAGCGCCATCACCACCGCTACTACCAGCCACGATTTTGCCGCCACCCATAACAATATTAATGTTAGCCACACCGGCACCCTCCGCATCAATATTCACCACAACAGCAACAGCAACGGACATATTATCACTAGCAACCACATCACTCTCGTGGCCATCCATACGATTACCAGTACAAATAGCGGCATCTCCGGAAGCAACGTTACCGGTAGCATCGTTGTCCACAACATCTACAGTAACATCCGTGCACTCGGTGCAGTTCCCGGCGCTCCCGGGATCACTGCCACAATCATGGCCAGCGTTACTGTCCACAGTACTCACAGTCCCACTTGCGTTCATGTGAGTGATTGGTTCGGCGGGGCGGACCATGGTCACATAGTCCCTCGGGTGCGCTGGCGGTCGTCTTGTTCAGCTGATGTGTAAGGGCGCCTGTCTGAGGATTGCTCCTGTGGGTCGCGGGGTCTTATCGCGTGCTCGCGGGGCTCGTGGGTTGACTGACGGCCGGGGCCGGCTCTGTCGCCACTCCAGGCGTGGTCCCCTTCTGGGGCTATCCCCTCCCATAGGGTGGACTCGTTCACCGTCATGTTCTTCTTCGGACTGGGGATGTGGGGCCCCTTCACCCGATGTCGACCGTGACACCGTCAGTCAGCGCACATTGACCACATACGCCTTCCTCCAACCCTTTCCCCGTATCGTTACCGTCCACGGGGAGAGTTTTTGAATCACTATGTGCGGACCCGACCACCGGGAGACGAGTTTGCTCACCTGTCTGGCCGCACCCACGGTAAATGGATCCACACCTTGGCTCTGCTGTTGAACATGGTCGGGTCGGTACACGGCCGGGAGGCCACAGTTGTCGCAGGTGCACCGCTTCCCTGACCTGGGAGGCCGCGCCGCGTGCCTGTCGCAGGGTGGTTAGCCAGTGGGCGTGCGGGTGTTCTTCGGGCAATGGTTGGGGGCTTGGTACTCCGAAGAAGAGATCCGCCGGCAGCCGTGCCTCATGTCCGTGCCAGAGGAAGTAAGGTGTCTGCCTGGTGGATGAGTGCACCGTGGTACTGTAGGCGAATAGCGTTTATGGGAGGTGGTCGTCCCAGTCGCGTTGATGCTGGTCTGTCATGCGCCTCAGCTTGCCTGCAAGGGTCTAGTTGAAACGCTCCACCATCCCGTTTGCTTGTGGGTGGTATGCCGTGGTGCTCTCCTTGACGATGCCAAGTGTGTGACAGAGGAGGCGAAACATTTCTGTCTCGAACTCCCTCCCCTGCTCAGTGAGCACCCGTTCTGGAACCCCAAGCTGCAGGACATTGTGCTCAAGGAACGTGTGAGTGACCGTCTCTGCCCTTTTATCCGGGATGGCCACGGCCACGGGGTGACGGGTGAAGTACTCCACCACGACCATGACATACTTGTTCGCCCGGTGAGACGTGGTGAGGGTTCCCATTAGGTCGATCCCAACGAGTTGGTTTACTCGGCTCACTTGCAGTGGCCACAGTGGTGCTGAGTATCGGGGAAGTTTCCAGGCTGCCCACTAGCACGCTTGGCAGCCGCACACCCAGCTCATTACCGCTTGTTCCAAACGCGGCCGGTGGTATTTGTGACGTAGGGTTTCTCGCGTCCGCCGCTCCCCATCATGTCCCCCGGATGGGTGGTCATGTACCGTACCCAACAGCTGAGGTCGTGTTGGGATGGGCACGCAGATCGGTCCCGGTTCTCCACTCACCGTCTTCTCTCTCACCACCCCGTCTCGCAACTCTAAGCAGCCGTACAACTGCTTCCAGCTTTCGTTCACCCCTGGTGAATGGTTTTCAAGTGCAGCCGTCACGTCGGCCAATTCTGAGTCATTGCGCTGGCTCGCCATCAATTGCTCCAAGGTCATCCCCAGGAATGCGCAGCCCACCTCCTCTTGGATGACCTCCCCTCCCCTGCACCGCGGACCTGGGCCGTGTCTCTTTCGCCATCCTGACCCGCCCCCATCTCCGCCGCCGCGTGCCCAACGATGGGTTGGCAGCAACGACCCCCGGTGAAACATGGGCAGGGCTGCTTTGGCTTGATGGCGGCGTCGATGGCGGGCCGACGCGACAGGGCATCGGCGTTGAGGTGCGCCCTTCCTTCTCGATATTTTATCAAGCAGATCATACTCCTGCAGCTGCGCTAGCCACCTGGCCATCTGCCCCCATGGTTCCTTGAAATTCAACAGGGACTGTAAATAAAATCCATTTTTGGGTCAGGTCACGTAAAAAATTATAAAATAGTGTCGTTCAACCGTCCACCACCCGACACGGCCAATCAGTAAGGGGTTGTCACTTTGAACAGAAAACGCGCCAATTCCTTCACAATCTCAGCCCACCGGTGTGTTGCAAAGCGACCCCACAATCTTTTACAAAAGATGTATACGACGTTTCGCTGATAACTACGTTCAGCATCATCAGGCACCCACGCCAAAAACTGGACGGGCAGATCGGATGATCCGATCGGATGATGTAAAATATTGTAGGGTCGCTTTTCAACACACCGATGGGCTGAGATGGTGAAGTAATTGGCACGTTTTCTGTTCAACGTGACAACCCCTTACTGATTGGCCGTGTCGGGTAGTGGAGGGTTAAACCACACTATTTTATAATTTATTACGTGACCTGACCCAAAAATAGATTTCATTACAATATTGGTCATGATAGCCTTCGAATTAAAGTATTCAACAAGAACTGCAGGACGTAGTGGTCGGTCCGTACTTGACAGCCCCACGCATGGATGTAAGGATGAAACTGTTGGCAGGCGAACACCACCGCTTCCAGCTCTTGTCTTGTTACGCAATAGTTGAGCTCGGCTCCGCTCAACGTCCGGCTGGCGTAGGCCACCACTCGCTCCTCCTTCCCTTCCCCCGCGACAACACAGCCCCGAGCCCGTGGCCGCTGGTGTCGGTGTCGAGTATGAATTCCCGGGTGAAGTCGGGGAATGCCAGCACTGGGGTTTTGGTGAGACGGCCCTTTAACTCGTTGAACGCCACCATACACTGCTCCGTCCACTCGAATGGCCGCTTTGTGAAGATTAGCTCTGTGAGAGGTCGGGCGATTGCACTGACGTTTTCCACGAACCGGCAGTAGTAAGTGACCAGCCAGAGGAAGGAGCGGACCTCTGCGGCGTTTTTCGGCCGCAGCCATTTCTGGACGGTTTCCACCTTCCGAGGGTCGGTTTTTACTCCTTCTTCGCTGACGAGGTGCCCCAGATATTCTACCTCCGACTGGGCGATATAAAAAAAAATTGGTTTTAACTTCAAGTGGGCCCCCTGCAGTCGTGTAAAAACCTCCCGGAGTCTTGCCAGATGTTCGTCCATGTCTCGGCCGAACACGATGATGTCGTCGAAGTAGATGAGGCACTACTATCACTGCAGTCCCCTCATCACCAGCTCCATCAGCCGCTTGAACGGGGCGGGGGCGTTGGACAGTCCAAACGGCATCACCTGAAACTCGAATAGCCCTATGGGGTTGTTGAACGCTGTCATTGCTCTGTCCTTCTCCGCCATGGCAATCTGCCAGTACCCCAATGCCAAGTCCAGTGTCAAAAAATACTTGGCTCCCCGGAGCGATTCCAACATTTCCCCGATGCGAGGCACATCGCCAACGGTGATGGCATTGAACCGGCGGTAGTCCACGCAGAATCGGGTCGAGCCGTCCTTCTTTGTCACCAGCACAACCGGTGCTGTTTGATGAGGGCTGCACAATCCCATCCCGTAGCATGTCGGACACTGCCTGGCTCACATGGGCATGCTCCGTCGGCCCCATGCAGTATGCCGGTATCTTGATGGGTCGGGCGGCTCCCGTGTCGATCTGGTGCTGTGCCAGGTTGGTCCTCTCGACATCCCCATCGTGTTGGCTGAAGATGTCCTCGAATTCCGTCAGGAGTGTTGCAATCCCCGTCTGGTCCTCCGTTGTGTGCTTCTCCCACTGCACCTGCACTGCCTGTAGTAGTGGCACCTGTGCCTCCAGTGGCCTCTCCAGGCCAGATCTGTCTCTGCGTCCCCGTGCTGTGCCCCTTTCTCGGTCCACAATGTGTCGACCGATTCTGCGTGATGCAGGGTATGCGCGGTTGCTACACTGGTCCCGCTCTTGAGCTGTACCAGCATGTTGTGGGGTTTAACAGCCGCAGCACCAGGCCGTCACGTCCGGCGTTCGCCAGTGTCGCTGACCCCACAAAGCCGTACTTCTTGGCCAGTTCGGGGTGAGGTAGGAGCAGTACCTCGCCGGTCGTTAACCTCCCTTGATCGTCCCGCTGTAACCAGAGTAGTAGCCCAGGCAATGGTGGCGGCAGGGCCGCCACCATTGCCTGGGCTCCTAGCATCACGGCCACTCCATCTACCTCCAGCTGGCTGCACGGGGCACGTTGAAATGGGATCTTGGTCCGCGGTTCCTTCTGCCACGCGCACTGCTCCTCGGTGTCGACGTTCAGCCCAAGCACACCTAAGAGGTCGGTGCCCAGCACGCACTCATGGCACAGTTGGGCGGCCACGTAGAACGGGTGCTGGCGCTCCCTCGCTCCCACTCGCACGCCCAGCGTTACTTGGCCTCGCAGCGGCAGGCCCGTCCCATCCGCAAGTCGCAGCTCCTGGTCTGGTCGCCTGAGCGCACTCCTCGGGATACCCAGGTGCGGGCAGTGCTCTTCGCTGAAGAGCGATACTGTCGCCCCCAATGTCTAATAGCATCCATGTCCGCCGCCCCTCAATGAATTGCTCCACCGTGGCCGAGGCTCCCTCCCAACCGCGCGAGCAACGTTCTCAGATGTGGCTCTCACTCCGAGCCCATTTTAGACTTTGTTACCCCCGCTCGGCAGTCCGGGGGGTAGTGCGTAGCGCCCCTGGCACCCCCGCTTACCTGAGGTGCATTGTATTTAACGCCGGCAATGCGTACCGCACGCACGGGCAGTCCCGCTAAATGTGGCCCCGCTGATTGCACTCGTAGCACCGTCCGGAAGGTGGTGCTGCCGCACTGCTCTCCCCCGCTGGCCCCGGCGAGTGCGTCGTCAACAGTCGGAAGCAGTGCTCCTCCACTCGTGCTTGAAGATGGTTATGGCTCTCCCGCAGCGACTGCACTTCCCCTTGAACATGGCGGTCTAGCTCCTGCAGTGACTGAGCGTGTCCTTGCAGTTGGCGGACTATGCCCTGCTGTCCTAGCTGCAGCTCTTCAAGGCCTTTTAGGATGGCATCAGGCTGAGCGTCCTTGAGCGGGGCGACGGCTGATCGGCTCCAGTTGGGTTACACGGCCGCCAATCACTCCGCTGATGGGCCCACTAGTCAGCGATCCTCGCCGACATCCCTGTGATCGTCTGGGTCGCACGCCGCCACTCGTTCTCGTTCCCCGTGGTGCCCATGTTCGCTG
>JAZEWT010000007.1:27288484-27303790 GCA_036362905.1 Mordacia mordax | reverse complement strand
CCTCCTCCCCCTCCTCCTCCTCCTCCTCCTCCTCCTCCTCCCTCCTTCTTCTCGTTCCAGGGTTTCTGGGGAGGTCTGTACCGTGTACATAGTGCAGCCATTTGAGCTTCATGAGCCACAGCGGGAGGCGTAGGGGACGATGTCAGCTCCAGCTGAAAATGATGATTAAATTCTCACTTACAGTTTCATCAGCTAGCTGAGACCAAGCCACTGTGGGTTTCAATGGGTCCTTGGTGGGCGCCCATTGCTGCCATGAAAGAATGGCAGGCAGATCTTAGTGATGACATCCAATCATCAGAAAGTAAGATCAGCTTCTCAGTATGTCCTGTTGTCAAGGACATGGGCCCGCATTCACTGCTCCAGCAGATTTCTTGCTTGGACCCGGCATGCATCCATGATTTTGTGTGGATGCGCCGATGACAGAACAGCGTGTTGGTGATTACGAGCCCATGGGCTTTACAGAAGTCTCGCAAACTCCTGGCATTGTTGTTGAGCTGATCTGGCCCATACCTTCAAATCACTCCAGCTCAGATGTCTGGATCATGACCCACTCGAGCGTTAGTCACCTCGAAGGATAATAAAGAAAAAGTAAAAGTCAAGCTTGTCCTTGAATTTAACTTAAAAGTAAAATTCAAGCTTGTGCTTGAATTTAACTTTTTCTTTGTTGCGTGGTTTAGTGGTAATTAACTTGAAGGTGAAGGGATTACCAGCTCCTTGCACCCATCCAGAGCCCCCTTGGCTGCTGTAGAGGCTGCGAGAACAGCCACCACAGCATTACCGATCAGCACCACGAAGAGGAGGGAGGTTGTTTTGCAAGCTAAAGTATGGACAAACTTGTACAAACACACATACACATCCCCCGTATAGCGACAAAGAGACTGTATGGTCAAGTGCTGTTCGTAGCAAGTAGTGCATATGAAGGCCAACATTGTGCAAACTAAGTGAGTGGGCTGGCCAGTACCACGCACTAGCGCCCGGCTGCCTTTGTCTCCCGAGTGGGGATGTTTACATACCTTCTCCACTATCTCCACAATCACCTCATCCACCGATTTCTCCACCACCTCCCTTTTCACCTTCTTCATCTTCACCTTCTCCACTTTTTTCTTCTTTTTATGCTTCTCCACCACCGCCTCCACCTTCTTCTTCACCACCTCCGCCATGAACATGTGACAGGCTGTCGTCTGCTCGACCCGTCTGGAGGAGAACTTCCCCCAAAATCCGACCTTTTCCGGCTGCATCTCCCTGTCCCTCTCCACAAGGGCGACTGCTTCCGCGGGGTGGACGAGGATGACTTCTAGCTCGGCTGACGCCGGCCTCCAGCAAGTCGCTTACGATGTGCGCCACCAGGAAGTCACCCCCATGCCATTTCCTCTGCCCACCAGCGTCCATCATCATAACTGTCGCCAGGACCCAGTCACCCACATGCGCCGGAACAGAGTCGCCCATGACCATCGAGAGGGAGTCGCCCGCTGTGGCAGTGGTCGCGGGGTCTACGGGTGATAGTCCACTTGTTCCGCCCAAACCTCCTACACTTGCTCCACCAGTGGTTATTCCTCATCCAGCATCTACTACTTCACGGGCTCTTCCACCTCCTGCTCGTCCTCCCCCTTGCCCACCTCGGCTGATCCCGACGACGGTCAGAGCGCTATGCTGAGCTGATGACACAAGCCTCAAGTTTGTCGTCATGGGAACATTCCAGTGGGAGGGCTCGTATTCCCGATGAGACTTACAATGGTATCCTCGGTAAAATTCACGATGAAATTCTCGATGTAGTTCCCGATCGGTCACAGCCTTGTTTCCAGATGAGGATACTGCATCCGGTGGGAATTTTGAGGAAGCATTGTGCGTTCTGACTGGTTTCACCTGAGGTTGACAATAGGTCTGAAGGGGAGATGGATTGAAAGAATCAGGATTTAAAGGTAAACATTTAAATAAAAGTGGGCGGCGCGGTGGCCCAGTGGTTAGCGCTGTCGCCTCACATCAAGAAGGTCCCGGGTTCGAATCTCTCGGCTCGGGTGCCTTTCTGTGTGGAGTTTGCATGCTCTCCTCGTGTCCGCGTGGGTTTTCGCCGGGCACTCCGGTTTCCTCCCACAGTCCAAAAAGCATGCTGCTACATAGGTTAATTGGCTCGCAGGCTAAATTGCCCCGCAGTGCCCGGCGATGGACTGGCGTCCCATCGTCGGTATATCCTTGCCTTGCGCCCTGTGTCTGCCGGGATAGGCTCCGGCTTCACCATGACCCTGTATAGGACTAAGCGGTTTCAGACAATGAGATGAGATTTAAATAAAAGTTACATTCCTCCCATTTTTTACCCCACTCCACTCAATATCACCATTATCCCTCACTATAGTTTCATATTTTATCACATTCATTCTTAATATTACCCATACCATATTTGAAACATTTTCAACTCGCCGCGCCCTTTAGAATGATTGCCCGTAATTTAATATTTTCCAATTTGCCACGCCCCCTCATTATTGTCCATAAGTTCATATTTCGAATTCTATCAGGCCCCTTTTTACATCATTGGTCATAATTTCCCATTCCCATATGCCACGCCACATTCCTTATTATTGCCTACAACCGAACAACCCACTCCATTCATCGCCCCATCGAACCCCAAGTGTATGTGTTTCGTGCAAATAATGCTCACGCCTTCTGCCACATTCATTGATATTAAGATAACACAAACACCGACTTTTTTCTGCAAGGCTGAGATCCAACCAAGGTGCGTAGGTAATAATAAAAATTGCCTTTATGGACCGCTTTTCACCCGCCCCATTATAGTATCACTCGGTATTTGTATAATCAACTCTCGTCTGCATGCGGCCCTTGTTGGTGAAGACTAGATACTCTTTGCCTACCGGGAACATCCAAATCTCAAATTTAAATTGGTGGTGTCCATATGCTTAATTGAGCCCTGTCAGCCATTGAAAACTGCGATAGTTATGACATCAGGAGAATCAGCCCTACTCACCCGATACAAATTGTGATCACAGCAGGTTTAGATTCCCACCAGCATTGACACAATACAATTGGCAATCACAGCAGGTTTCAATACCCATCAGCAGACACAGAACGTGCCTCCATCTCAAACAACGACTCTTATTTCTAACTGTCTGTAACACTGGCTCTTATCTATAACTTTGCTTTTTATCTCTAACACTGATTACTATTTCCAACACTATCTCCTATCCCTAATACTAGCTCCTGGCTATAACGCTCGCAGCTATCTCTAACTGCCGAAGTGATTCGATTCTCGCCTTGGGCACCTTGATGTGTAGAATGTGTGTTCTCTCTCTCCATAACTAGTGAGGAGTTCACGAATTCTCTCCCCCTGTATTGTGTGGATTTCCTCTGGGTTTTTCGCTTTCCTCCCACAACAACAAAAAACACTCATTAATTAATTGGCTGATAATATAATAATATACAGAATGCAGTGTCTGGCAAATGTTGACGCCAGTTAACTGCTTGGATGCCTTCTCCCAACCTTACTGAATTTCTTCTCTATGCCTCTGAGTCGCTTTCTCCTCGATAGAAAACTTTCCATGCTGAGGGAAAATGCGCGGCGTTGCGATATAATTAGCATTTATCATAATTGCTATATTATTTTTGATATTTATTATTTAGCAGACGCCCTTATTTAGGTCGACTTACATCATTACCGAAGCGTGAGGAAACCACAGACAAGCGATGAGAAGGCAGCCATGTAGTCAGCCAACATCCGCCAGACACCGCGCTCCATATATTGTGATGTTATCGGCCAATTAATTGATGGGCATTTTTGTTTTACTTGCGGGAGGAAACGGGGGCGGCACAGTGGCCAAGTGGGTAGTGCTGTCGCCTCAGAGCAAGAAGGTCCCGGGTGCCTTTCTGTGTGGAGTTTGCATGTTCTCCCCGCGTCCGCGTGGGTTTTCGCCGAGCACTCTGGTTTCCTCCCACAGTCCAAAAAACATGCTGCTGCATAGGTTACTTGGCTTGCATACTAAATTGCCCTGAGTGCCCGGTGATGGACTGGCGTCCTATCGTGGGTATATCCCTGCTTTGCGCCCTGTGTCTGCCGCGATAGGTTCAGGTTCACCGCGACCCTGTACAGGATTAAGCGGTTCTGACAATGAGATGAGATGAGGAAACGGGAGAACCAGGAAGAAAGCCACGCAGAAAAAGGGGAAAAGACACAAACTCCACACAGAAAGACGCCCTAGGCGGGAATCGAACCGTCTCGCAGAACTTTCTGAGAGACGCAGACGTTACCACTGCGTCACCCTTATAAATGCGACAAATTATGGGATTTCCTGGAAATACCTTTAGGAAATGGTGAAATATTAACATCTGCAGCAGGGCCCCCATGGTGACGGCAGCGATGATCGGAAGGTAGGTCATGGTGGAAGGTTTGGTGGAAAATTCCCGAAATTCTGGGAATTGCGGAAAACGAAGATTACAGTGGGTGTTGATGTGGGTGAGGTCGTGTACCGTCGCGATGAGTAGGTGGGTGGGTGAATGGGTGGGTAAATGGGTGGATGAGTGGGTGAATGGGTGGATGAGTGGGTGAGTAAGCGGGTGAGTGAGTGGGTGGGTGAGTGAGTGGGTAATAAGTGGGTGAATGGGTTGGTGCATGGGGGAGGGTGCGTGAGCGGGTGGGTGGGTATGTCATTAGTTGAGTGATTGGGGTGGAAGTGGGGGTGGGGGAGAGTGTGCACGACCCGGTGAGTGGGCGAGCGAGTGAGCTGGCCAACAAGCGGCGAGTACCCGGGTAAGCGAACGAGTGAGCAAGTGAGTGAGCGAGTGCTTTAGCGAGTGAGCGGGTGAGTGAGAGGCTGCGTGAGTGAGTGAGCGAGTGAGTGAATGGGAGGGTGCGTGAGTGAGTAAATAAGTGGATAAGTGAGTGAGTCAGTAGGTGGCTGAGAGATTTGGTGGGGGGTGAGTGAGCGAGTGTTCTCACAGGCACAGACGCTGCTACTCGCTACATACAGTACTTTACCCCTACAGCCTATGAGGCTACAAGGGGAGCTCTGTCTGTTTTTGATGAGGACGTTGATTCAGCTGATCATCATCATCTCATCTCGCTCTTCCTTTATCTGGTGAGACGTTTCCACCTGAGGTAAATTCCGACACGGCGTTAGAAAAAGCGTCTCTGTGTATCGGTAAAAAACCCCTTACCCACTAACCCGGACATTCACTCACTCATTCAATCACTCACCCACTCACTCACCAACCCACCCACTAAATTAGTTACCCACTCATTCACTCACTCATTCACCGACCCACACACTCACTCACCCACAAACACCGATCGCCCGTAAAAACTTAACACATCAGAGAGTAGCGCCTATGAAGGCGGGCATGGCACACAGAAGGGGTGGGTTTCCAGCTCTACGCCCCACCGCCTTTGTCTTCCTCTACGCCACAGCAGGTAATCGTTTAAGGCGACGTCGATCGAGGGCAATCGAAGAATCGGTCTCAGAAAATCGTCACTGGTGTTGGCCGGAGTGGAGTGCTCCCCACTGCGCCACCAGTCTCCTCCTTCTGCTGGCAGATTAGCGCTGTCACTGGGTGAATGGGTGGATGAGTGGGTGAGTGAGCGGATGAGTGAGTGAGTGGGTTGACTGTGCAATGGGTGACTGAGCGAGTCACTTAATAAGCAAGTGCATGCATGCGAGAGTAACCGAGAAATCGGTGAGGAGAGCCAAAAATAAAAAAAAATCATCTACACAGCAAGATATCCGTCGCACTCGAGCATGGAAGCGAACCTGAAGCCTTCTGCTGCGAGGCGGTGATAAAAAAATTATTATATTTGTGTCTCTAAGCCACGTTTCAAAAGCACAGCGCTCACCGGCTATTTCACGACTGCTGATTGTAACATTCAGCTGCGGGCGTGGGCATTAAAGTTTCCAAACAGATTTATTAATTCATTATCAATACCCGCTTAATTCTGTACCCTGTACAGCATTAAGCTGGAGGCGGAGCCTTTCGCGGAGGACAAAGAGCGCAAGGCGGGGGAAAATCCCAGTATGTGACGCAAGTACAACGCAGTGCACACTATTTGCGGGCAATTGGCTCGGCAGGCCAATAAACCTGGGAAACAGCGTGTCTTTGTGCGGTGAGAGAAAACCGGAGTAACAGACGAAAACCCACGCGGTCACGGAGAGAAAGAACTCCCAAACTCCGCACAGAAAGGCACCTGAGCCGAAAAAAGAACCCGGGGCTTTCTTGCTGTGAGGCGACAGCGTTACTCACGGCGCCACGATGCTGCGAATATTGATTTATCCAGCAACATATATTGATGGATGGAAGGGCTGATGAATTGGTGACGGGTGAGTAGGTGGGTGAGTGACGCAGTCGTAGCGCGCTGAGCTACGGGATAGGAGTCAGAGTAATAGGTAGCGATAGGAGCCACAGTGTTAGAGATGGGAGTCGCAGTGTTAGTGTTTGAGATAGGAGGCACAGTGTTAGAAATAGGGGACACAATGTTAGTGATAGGAGTCATAGTGTTAGAGATAGCAGTGGCAGTGTTAGATATGGGAGTCACAGTCTATATATACCGATGTCAGTACAAAATATGTAAAACAACAAAACAGGTTTTACCATTTCTGGCAGTAATGTGTACTAGGATAAGATGTCGAAACATCAGACACCTTCCACAAAATGTAAAAAAATCACGTGCTGATAATGTCCTTGAATCTGATTGGCCGATTCCATGGACGGATTTCTTTATAGCCATGACTCAGTGTTAGCGACGAGTTGCCAAGAGGCAATCAGATCACGGACTCCCACTTGGCACAAACTCACACTCCACGTACACAGACTTAAACCCCACCTACACAGACTCACACTCCACGTACTCAGACTTAAACCCCACGTAAACACTCACAACCCACCTACACATACTCACACCCCACACAAACAGACTCACACCCAACCTACACAGATTCACACTCTACACACACAGACTCAGACTACACACACAAAGACTCACACTCCACCTACACAGATTCACACTCCACATACACAGACTTATACCCCACGTAAACAGACTCACACCCCACGTAAACATACTCATACCCAACATACACAGACTCACACTCCACATGCACAGACTCACACCCCACGTATACAGCCTCACACCCCACGAACACAAACTCACACCCCACGTACACATACTCACTCGCCACGTACCTAGACTCACACCCCACATACACAGACTCACACTCCACACACACAGACTCACACTCCACATACACAGACTCACACTCCACATACACAGACTTATACCCCACGTAAACAGACTCACACCCCACGTAAACATACTCATACCCAACCTACACAGACTCACACTCCACATGCACAGACTCACACTCCACACAAACAGACTCACACCCCACCTACACAGACTCACACTCCACATACAAGGACCTACACCCTAACTAAACAAACTCACACTCCACATTCACAAACTCACACCCAACCTACACAGACTCACACTCCACGTAAACATATTCACACCCCACATACACTGATAAACTCCACATACACAGTCTTCACACACCAAATATACAGACTCACAATCCACACCCAAAATCTCACACCCCACGTACACAAACTCATCTCATCTCATTATCTGAAACCGCTTAATCCTATGTAGGGTCACGGTGAAGCCGGAGCCTATCCCGGAAACATAGGGCGTAAGGCAGGAATACACCCGACGACGGGACGCCGGTCCATCGCCGGGTATTGCGGGACAATTTTAGTCTGCGAGCCAATCAACCTATCCAGGAGCATGCTTTTGGACTGTGGGAGGAAACCGGAGTACCCGGCGAAAACCCACGCGGACACGGGGAGAGCATGCAAACTCCACACAGAAAGGCACCGGAGCCGAGAGACTCGAACCCGTGACCTTCTTGCTGTGAGGCGTCAGCGCTAACCACTGCGCCACCGCGCCGCCCCGTACACAAACTCACACCCTATATACGCAGACTCAGACACACACCCTATATACGCACCCTCACACCCCACCCTCACGCTTACAACCTACATATACAGATTCACACCCCACACAAACAGACTCACACCCAACCTACACAGACTCACATCCCACGTTAACAGACCCACACACCACGTATACAGTCTCACACGCCACGTACACAAACTCACACCCCACGTCAACAAACTCACACCCCACGTACACATACTCACTCGCCACGTATCTAAACTCACACCCCACATACACAGACTCACACTCCACATACACAGCCTCACACCCTACGTCCATAGACTCACACCCTTCAAACACAGACTCACACCCCACTTAGACAGAGCTATACCCCATTTACACAGACTCACAACCCACGTACACAGACTCACACCCCACGTACACAGATTCACACCTATCGCACACAGACTTTTTAAATCAAACGTAATCATTTATATCTTTGCTTTGATGTCCTCTACAACTCTATTATTTTGATGTGTATATTGGTCGATGATTAACTTCATTACCATTATCAGTGTTTAACGTGAGTGGGTGGGTATTTGAGTGGTTGAATGGAAGCAGCGTGTCGCTGGACTGTGGGAGGAAACCGGTATACACAGTAGGTCATTGAATATCCAAATAAGTGGGTGAGTAAATGGGTCATTCGGCGAGTGGGTGTTTGAGCGAGGTATAAATGAATGAATAAATGACTCATCTCCCGGAGAAAATCGGCACAGACACAGGAAGAGAGAGCCGCACGAATGCAGCACAGCAGAAAGTCTGCAGCACCCGAGCCAGCAATGTGACCTGTGGGATTCTTACTGTCAGGCAGCACCACCCATTCATTACCCTGTGTAGTCACACATCATGTACCCTTGTCTTCTGACAAAAGTCGGTAACTTTGTGAAATAATGTTATTGCAAATATTGTTATTTATTCCATGATTTGGGTTATTGTCACGCAAAAATGGTGCGTCGCAAATCCTCCTCTACTCGACACAGTCGAGTTTTGTCACGTGAACAGATTGTGGCAATTCTGACTGACGTAGTTCGTAACATCAGCATGAATCTGATTTATCTAATTTGTAACACCTGCGTTATTAGCAGCATACGTGGCACAGTGGGTATCGCTGTAGCCTCGCAGCAATAAGGCTCCGGGTTCGGTTCCCGGCTCGGGTGCCTTTCTGTGTGGAGTTTGCGTGTTCTCTCCCCGTCTCAGCGTGGGTTTTCTCCGGGTACTCTGGTTTCTTCCGACCGCCAAAAGACATGCTTCTGACTAGTTCAATTGGCCTGCTGAGAAAATTGTCCCAAAAATGTGTCCTACAATGTACTGGCGTCATATCCTGGTTATTCCCCCGTTTTGGGCCCTCTGTCGGACGGGATAGGCTTCAGCTCCCCGCGACCGTGGGGCGGCACGGTGGCCCTGTGGGTAGCGCTGTCGCCTCACAGTAAGTAGGTGCCGGTTTCGAATCTCGGCTCGGGTGCCTTTCTGTGTGGAGTTTGCATGCTCTCCCCGTATTCGCGTGGGTTGCGCCGGGCACTCTGGTTTCCTCCCACAGTCCAAAAACATGTTACTGTATAGGTTAATTGGCTTGGAGACTAAATTGCCCGCAGTGCCCGGTGATGGACTGGCGTCCCATCGTGGGTATATCCCTGCCTTGAGCCCTGTGTCTGCCGGGATAGGCTCCGGCTCACGCGACCCTGTACAGGACTAAGCGGTTTAAGACAATGAGATGAGATGAAAGGCACGTAAACAACAGCGACCCAAAGATGGAAAATCAGCAACAATGCTGTTTTTTTGTCGCTGTTTGTTACAAATCCGAGCTATGTAGAGAACGGCATGTCAACAACAACATCAGGACAGTTCAACTGACAGTAAAATAGTAGCAATAAAGTATAGGACAAAAAGTAAGAGGAAAAAATCATTCTTCAACAAACAAGACAGGGAATAAATGTTCCCGAGCCGGCACGACAAAATCGAGGCACATCCACAATCCTAGCAAGAGGGCTTAAAAGCCTTACCGACCAAGTGAGCCTTGAGATTTAAAGATATCCAAGTACGCTTCCTAAGCCGCTCGTTCCAAATTGGAGCGAGATCCTGATGACGCTGACTGTATTATCAGCGAAACGTCGTCTTACAAACACTGTGAGTTTGCTCTCTAAACGCACCGGTGTGCTGAGATTGTGAAGAGGTAAAACCTGTTGTAATCTTATATATGTATACTGGCAAAAAAGTACCCATAGCGTTGGCCACGTTCTGTTCACGTGACAACAACCTGACTGTGTCGGGTCAAGGAGGGTTTACGACACGCAATGTTTGCACGACCAAACCCCAAAACATTGATTTTATGGACAACCTTGAAGCAGATTGATAAAACTGAACTTTGCTACGGAAGTGTCTCTATGCAATCGAAACATTTGTTCCTAACATTTAAAAGTTCTCGCTGGCACGGAGCCTGCAGAAGAGAGCTGCCAGGAGGGCGGTGGTTACTGTCCTACCTAAAAAGGGAGACCTGTGTCGCATGGAGAACTGGCAACTTGTGTCCTTATCATTCAGGCAGCTGATCCAGCCTCATCGTCATCTGCCTCTGGCGCATGCTCAGGAACGTGTATTCTTTCCTTCATTTATTAACAATTATTTTCATCTGTTATTTTATGTCCACTGATTTATAGTCAGTTACTTTAATTGATCTACTCTGATGTTGTTGATGTTGTTGACATGCCGCTCTCTCCACAGCTCAGAAGTCTCATCTCATCTCATTATCTGAAACCGCTTAATCCTATATAGGGTCACGGTGAGCCGGAGCCTATCCCGGAAACACAGGGCGTAAGGCAGGAATACACCCGACGACGGGACGCCAGTCCATTGCCGGGCATTGCGGGACAATTTTAGTCTGGAGCCAATCAACCTATCCAGGAGCATGCTTTTGGATTGTGGGAGGAAACCGGAGTACCCGGCGAAAACCCACGCGGACACGGGGAGAGCATGCAAACTCCACACAGAAAGGCACCCGAGCCGAGAGATTCGAACCCGGGACCTTCTTGCTGTGAGGCGTCAGCGCTAACCACTGGGCCACCGCGCCGCCCCAGCTCAGAAGTGTAAGAAAAAAATGTTCAGATGTTATTGTTGACGTACCGTTATGTCCACAGCTATGTGCAGCGCTTTGTGACCCTCGGGTGAAAAGCGCTCTATAAATGCAATTATTATTATTAATTATCATTTATCAGAAGCGCTTATCCAGGGCGACTTACATCGCATGCGCAAATACATATCAAATAAACAAATAAACAGAAACATACATAATACCGGTACCTCAATTGACGTCAGACCTGTAAATAATAGTTGAAGAAATGTGATTAAGAATTCCCCGGAATGATGTGAGTGACTCTGTGGTCCTGATTTCTATTGGGATGTCATTCCCCACCGTAATGGGGCCAGCGCAGTGAAGAAGTGAGCCTTGGAACCCCGAAAGCGGAAGTGTGCTGCGACCAGACGACCAGAACTTGCTGAGCGGAGAGAGCGAGAGTGGGTGTAGGGGGAGTTTAGTAGTGCAGAGATAAGAGGGAGCAGATACGTGAAGACCCGCGATGAGTAAGAATGACCACCGTCATTCAATCATTCACTTATTCCTCACTCGCTCACTCACTTGCCCACTCACCCATTCACTCACCAACTTACGCATTCGTAGATTCAATCACCTCCTCGGTGCCATGGTTTCCACAGTCCCAGAGACACGCTGCTGCCATCCACCAGTTTTTTACCCACCCACTCATGCACTACCAGACTCATCCACTGACACGCCCAGTCACCAATGCGCTTACTCGCCCAAACACTCATTTATTCATCCAGCCGCTTAGTTTGTATTTAGACTGGAACTTTGGAGCTATTGAGCTATTTTAAACAGTTGTCCAGCGGAGAGGGGTGAGCCAGTTACAACACTCCAAGGCACAGGGGACAATTTCGTAAGAACGACAATTAGCCTATGCAGCAGCAATGTTCTGTGGTGCCTAGCCTTGACCGTGCCAGGCCACGTGCAGGCGGGGAGGGCGTTCGGCTTCCCACCCCCTCCCCCGTGTCCATGCAAGTGGCCAGTGAGTCACAGGGTGTAGTTCGGGCCGATGAGGTAATGTGTTTGCCACCCACGCTGGGCGGCTGATCAGTGATCAGGGGTGGCAGTTAAAGCCGGTGCGTAAGTGGATATAAGCTGGTGTGAGGAGGGAGACCTGACCTGGGAACTGTTGGAGGAGGCTGCAGTGATGACGTAGAGGAGCGCTGATGTGTGAGGGAGAGCAGCAAACTATTGTGGACTGCTACCCGGTCATGGGCTGCTGTGGAGAATTAAAGTATTGAAAACATCCAGGAGGCCTCTGCATCATCTATAGTCACTGGTCTCTTGTCGCTGGCTGGGTGAGTGCATCACTGAGTGATGGTGAAACAGTTATGCTGCCGCTTAAGAACCCCTTGCCACATGCCACATGGCCGCTCGCGCCACATGACCACCTGCGCCACATGGCCACACACGCCACATAGCTGCACGCACCACATGGCCGCATGAGTAAGTCGGACCCACGGCTGTCTGGCGTGGATTACGACTGAAGTCAACTCCCTTGGAGGGTTCCTTGCCGAAACACCAGTTTGGTGTCAGAATTTTGGATGTGTACTCACGTTGGAGACTGCAGGAAGTTGGGTCCGACTACAGCGTGAGGCAGCTTTGGACGGCGCCATTACCCGCGCGGCGGAGGTGTCTTCTCGCTACTGCTTATGGCACGGCACGGGCCGGAGGGTGTCGCAGGAGAGCAGCAGCGGCACGACTCGGAGCGCAATGGAGGCAAGGAGAGGGTGAGAGAGCGACTACGCTGCAGAGAATGTGGCGATGATGACGGTGACGCCTGCATCAGCGCGAGACGTCTGAAGAGAGAGTTGTCTGAGAAGTCCACCAGCAGTGAGCGGGGTCCAACTACTGGTGGCACGGCGCGAGCCGGAGGGAGCTCGGCTGGCGAGAGGAGTCGGAGCTGTGGCAGGCTGGCCGGGGGCTATCCTGGCGTGGCTCAGCGAGCCGCACGCGTGTGCGGAGCGCGTGGTGCCCAGCCCTGTTAGCGGGGAAGTGGTGCCAATGCCACCCAGCTGCGGGGTGGAGCCGATGCTGCCCAGCTGCAGGGCGGAGCCGATGCCGCCCAGCTGCAGGGCGGTGCTGATGCCACCCAGCTGCAGAGTGGAGTTGATGCTGCTCAGCTGCGGAGGAGGAGCTGTGGGCGGTGCACCTCGGTGGGCAGGCCGTGAAGCGACCCGCGCTGCAGCGGCGGCCGCAGGTTAAAAAATAATGCAGCGAGCAAGGCCCGTGTGAGAGCCGTCTGTGATAGGGAGCTACCATTGTGGTAGTGCCTTGTCGGCACTGCAGCCTGGGGAAGGGTTCTCTTTTTTAAGGCTACCGGCTTGTAAAACCCCAGAATGAGTGACGGCAAACGCAGCGGCCGCCGAGAGCCGTCTGCAACGGGGAGCTGCCATTGTGGTATCACCTCGTCGGCACTCAAACTGGGGAGACCCTCTTGTCAAGGAGTGACGAAGGAGGCGGGAGCTGCGCGAGAACCATCGGAGCTGGCAGCCAGTGTGCAGATTGTTGTCCCTCAGTGTGTGCTGTTCCACAGTGTGTGTTCTTCCACGGTGTGTGTTGTTCATCAGTGTGTGTTGTCGTGATATCGTGTTGTCCCTCAGTGTGTGTGTTAGACCGAGTACCCCACTGATTTGAGTAGACGTCGTAGTCGTGATGTTGTGCTGTTCCCCGGTGTGTGTTGTTCATCAGTGTGTGCTGTCGTGATATTTTGTTGTCCCTCAGTGTGTGTGTTAGACCAAGTATCCCACTGGTTTGATAAGACGTCGTTGTTATGATGTTGTGCTGTTCCTCAGTGTGTGTTGTTGTGATATTGTGTTGTCCTTCAGTGTGTGTTAGACCAAGTACCCCACCAGTTTAAGTAAGACGTCATGTGTGTAATGTCGTGTGCTCCCAAGTGGGAGAAGTGAGGGAGTACCATAGTATGTGTGAGGGGTCCCTTTCCACCTTTCTATCCATCTCTCCCTCTAGTGCCTCGACCGCCTCAACTTCTACGGGGCTCGGCGCCGGCTCCTGAAGCCGGCATCTGGTGGCCATCCTGACAGTAGCGCTCTCCTGTTAGCACCCACACCCGTGCTTAGGGCAACCCTATCTCTAGGCGACACGCAGTACCACGCTCACTCTCACCCGGGCGCAAACACCTTACTCCGCGCTCCCGACGCTCCAATCACACCACGCTCACCCACGCAACCGCTTCGATACAAACTACCGGATAGCTGGGTCGAGTTGAAGAATTTTACTGCTGCAGACAGGCGCGTCGCGACGACTCCTCTATTCCCCAGCAGCCTGATCTGCCCGACAGTCCTCCCTCCTCACTCCAAAACGAACTCGCCCCGCCTTGCTCCGCGCCTGCTCAAATACTCCCGCTGCCCGGATTCCACACCCCGCCGTCCCTCTCCCCCAATCAGCGCTGCCTTCCCTTGTCTCCAAGCGTGGCTCCCTCTACCAACCAATCCTCGCTGTTGTAAACAACCGGCGCCAACAGGTCTAGGAAATCGGCCAATCCCATGGCAAAGCCTGACTGTTACATGGCAGAAATGTGCTGCACTGTCCTCCGAAGACCCCGCCTCCTCTACCAACCAATCTTCGCCATTGTAAACAACCGGCACCAGAACGTCTGGGAAATAAACCAATCCCATGGCGATACCTAACCGTTACGACAAGGAAGGAAGATGTCGCACTGTCCCCCGAAAAACCCCGCCCAACTTTCCAATGCCCTGCCTAGGCCTACTGTACTCACCCACCGGCCTACAAGCTCCGCGCCCACAAATGTCTGCAGCTTTCTATCCGGGAAAGCGATGCTCTCCCCAGCAGAACTGGTAGGTAGAGCCCGGCGCCCCCTAGGCCAAATTCCAGCTGACGAAGGAACCAACAACCAACCTGTTCTACCAACAGGGTCTATGGACAAAACCTCTGTCGCTGGGGCCAAGTTCCACCGTCGTTCTGCTACCCCCCGAACCCCGTGTCGTGCGAATACTCCATCAGTGTGACACAGTATGCTGTTGTCAAATGTCCGCCCGAACAATGCATGCGTGCAGGCATCAGGCAGGTGGTGTACAAGAATGATGATTGCGTGAGTGACCATGTGGCACAACATACTTTCAATGGGGAAGGTCACAGGAGCGGACATAATGGAAACATAGCCAGCGTCCCTGGTGGTTCCGAGGCCCACAAAGTGGGCCTCCACATACGTACCGGTAGGGAGACCCGCGGGAGAGGGGTGTATGTG
>JAZEWT010000007.1:27256069-27272796 GCA_036362905.1 Mordacia mordax | reverse complement strand
GCTTAGGTGGGGCTGTTAACGCTATGGGTACTTTTTTGCCAGTATACAAATATAAGATTACAATAGGTGTTAAGATCTTAACACCTGCATAATCGCCAGATATGGTAAAACCTATTGTAATCTTATAAGAATAATTTAAACCGTTCCGATAGCTAGGAATTAAGTGCAGCTTGGAAACGCATGCTCAAACAATAAATGTACTAGCTACATATATATTAACGCTAAACACAATCCCGTGAATAACACTTCATCTCATCTCATTATCTGAAACCGCTTAATCCTATATAGGGTCACGGTGAGCCGGAGCCTATCCCGGAAACACAGGGCGCAAGGCAGGAATACACCCGACGACGGGACGCCAGTCCATCGCCGGGCATTGCGGGACAATTTTAGTCTGCGAGCCAATCAACCTATCCAGGAGCATGCTTTTGGACTGTGGGAGGAAACCGGAGTACCCGGCGAAAACCCACGCGGACACGGGGAGAGCATGCAAACTCCACACAGAAAGGCACCCGAGCCGAGAGATTCGAACCCGGGACCTTCTTGCTGTGAGGCGTCAGCGCTAACCATTGGGCCACCGCGCCGCCCAATAACACTTCATGATGAGGGTAATTGGACGTTGTTGGCCCTTTGTCCAAACAATTCGCGTAATTCGAAATACCGCGCTGAATCTGATTAACCTTTCTTGTAAACACCAATGTAACATGTTGCCCCACCTCCGAACACCCCATTGTGTCCCGGCACCCTTGAACACCTGAGTGATGACATCACAACCTCCCTACTACATATACCGACCCAGAACCGGACCAGTTATATGAGCTGCTCATCGAGGATTGACGCGGGTACCTGATAATGCTGATTGCAATTATCAGCGAAACGTCGTATCTCATAAAAATACTGTGGGTTCGCTCTCCTTCACACCAGTGTGCTGAGATAGTGAAGGAATTGGCACGCTCTGTTAACGTGACGAATCTTACTAATTGGCCGTGTCGGGTGGTGGAGGGTTAAAGTACACTTTTTTACGTGATGTGTCCCAAAAAATGGATTTCATCACTACATTTTTTTTTTGGGGGGGGGGGTGTTATGTACACATCGTTGCAGAACAACAGGTAAAATATGATCAGACTTTCAACTATAATTAAAAAATACAAAATTATACTACATATAATTTATAATACATATATTGGGAAATGATTTAATGTAACATTTATTATATAATAATTGAATTTCTAGAGTGCTCATCACCCAATGGTCACAGAGCACTGCACAGAGCCGCGGAAAGAACGGCATATCAGCAAAAACTTGTTTTTGGAGTATTTTTTTTTTCAAATCCTAGCTGTGGAGAGAACGGGATGTCAAAAACATCAGGACAGCCCAACTGAAAGTCGAAAAGTAGCAGACTATAGAGGGACAAAAAATAAGCAAGTAAAAAATATAGTTCCGCCACAAACATGGATGGAACAGTTGCTCCCGAGCAGGTGCAGTTTGGAGGATTGCCATCATCCCGGCATGACAATACTGAGCCGCATCAAACAACCTAAAGAGCTGTGCACACGAGAACGGCAGGAAGAATGGATAAGAGTCACAGTGTTAGAGACGGGAGTCTCAGTATTACAGATAGGAGTCTCAGTGTTAGAGATATGTCACGAGTCCTAGCCGGAGGACTTGAAAGCCTTACGGGACAAGTGAGTCATGAGACGAGATTTGAAGATGTCCAAAGACTCAGCTGATCGAATCTCCAAAGGAAGGGCATTCCAGACTCTAGGAGCAGTGCACGTCAAGACTCGTCACCCATCGAATGGAGGTGCAACCTGGGCACATGCAGCAAGCCGTATTGGAGGATCGAAGTTGTCGTGTTGAGGAGGGGGCCCGAAGTAGGTCACCAATGTATGTTGGAGCAGCATCAGTGAGAGCCTCGAAGGTGAGAAGGAGGATCTTGAATTTAATCCTGTATTTAACAGTGCCCTACGATGTACTGGAGTCACATCCTGGGTATAGTCTTGCCTTGCACCCTTTGCTGTCAGGATGGGCTCAGTCCCCAGCGACCATGTACAGGATTTAACGGGTACTGATACTGTACTAAATTAACAATGGTGGCATAAGATGCTGTCACTTGCTTTCCCCTCTTTGCTGGACAACTGTGAATAAGATATACATGAGTAAGTGGTTGGTTCATGGGTGAATGCATCAGTGAGTGAGTAAATGAGTGGATGGTTGGTTGAATAGATGGATCCGTGGATGAGTGTGCAAGTGAGTGACAAGGTGGGTTAGTGGCTGAGTCACTCACAGACCGACTGGGCAACTGAATAACGATTCGCTCTCTTCCACTCTCTCCCCCTCTCCACTCAGCTTTGGAGATCAGCAGCACTGAACATCTGATTGGAATTATTCACAACAATATCTCTGGATATGGAATTTAAATTTAACTTCGCAGTCGAACTAGATTCTTCGGCGCAGGAATGTGACTGTAAAATAAGCGACTTCACCCTCAGCGGAGAGAGAGACGAAGACGGCCTAGTGGTAAGCACCTCCACACACTCCTACATCTAGCCTGACACAGCAGTCAGACCCTGGCACCTGGGCCTGTCCCGTGACCTCATCATGCACCTAGCCTGGCACAGCAGTCAGCGTGGAGCACCTGCTTCTGTCCTGTGACCTCCTTATGCACCTAGCCTGGTACAGCAGCCAGCCCATAGTACCTGGGTCTGTCTCGTGACTTCCTCGTGCACCTAGCATGGCGCCATAATAATAATTGCACTTCTAGAGGGCTTTTCAACTGAGGGTCACAAAGCGCTGCACAGAGCTGTGGAGAGAGCGGCATGTCAGCAAAAATAACATTTTTAGTTTTTTGTTACAAATCTGAGCTGTGGAGAGAATAGCATGTTAACAACAACAACACCAGAACATGAATTCCATTTTTTGGGTTAGGTCACCTAAATGTTTTGTCATAATCCTCCATCACCCGACAACAGCCAATGAGTAAAGTTTGTCAATGTGAACAAAACGTGCCAATTCTTCATAATCTCAGCACCCCGTTTTGTGGGAGAGCAAACTCACAGCATTTATTAGCATATAGTTTGCTCCCCAACACACCGGTTTGCTGAGTGAAGAATTGCCACGTTTTGTTCACATTGACAAACTTTACTAATTGACTGTTTTCGGGTGGTGGAGGGTTTACGACAACACATTTTTTTACGTGACCTGACCCAAAAAATTAATTCATCGATAGCATTGGTAACGAAAGCCTTCGAATTAAAACATCAGAACAGTTCAACTGAAAGTCAAATAATGGCTATACTTTAGAGAAGGACATAAAATAAGCGATAAAAATAATTCTTCAATAAAGAAAGGAATAATTGTTCCTGAGCAGGCGCAGGTCGGCAGCGAGCCATCATTCCAGCACGACAACAGTGAGCCGTATCATCAGTCCTAGCCAGAGGACTTGAAAGCCTTATGGAACAAGTGAGTCTTGAGACAAGATTTGAAGATGCCCAGGAAGTCAGCTGGCAGAATCTCCAATGAAAGCGCATTCCAGAGTCTGGGAGCAGCGCACATGAAGACTCTCACCCATTGAATTGAGGTGTGACCTGGGCACATTTAGCAAGCCCGTATTGGAGGATCGAAGTTGTCGTGTTGAGGAGGGTGCCTCAAGTAGGTCACGGATATGTCGCCATTGAGAGTCTTGTAGATGAGTAGGAGGATCTTCATTTCGATCCTATATATTACTGGTAACCAGTAGAGAGACACCAGTACTGGTGATATGTGAATGTAGATGGGTATTCTAGTGATAACTGTTGCAGCCAAATTCTGCACACGTTGGAGATGATTGATCAGGTAGGCAGGGGTGTAAGGTAGTAGTGCATTGCAATAGTCGATTCGTGAAGAGATGAAGATGTGTATCAGCTTCAGGATGTTATGAAGTTTGGCTATGTTTCCAAGATGGAAATAGGCTACCTTAGTCACCTTTTTGATGTGTCTCGATGCTGAGTAAGGAATCAAAAGTCACTCCTAGCTTCTGGACTGCCATAGCAACTTCCATGGTCTGGTCATCAAGCATCAATTGGATAGGCTCAGCCTTGGGCAATTGGTGCAGGGTTCCGACAGGCAAAAATGCAATTTTGTCACCGTTTAGTTTTAGGAAATTTGAGTTGAGCCAGGTCTTTACAGTAGATATTGAGGATGACATGCAAACACCAGATGGATTTTGCGTGGATATACATTTGGATGTCATCGGCATAGCAATAGCAGCTGAGATTGAGGTTGCGCAGGATAAGGCCAGGATAACCTATGTCACCTGGTTCTGTCCCATAATCTGCTCGTTCAGTTAGCTGGGCACAGCAGTCATTAACGTGACGGCCTCAGGATGCACCTAGACTTGTACGGGCGCCCAGGTATGGTTTCTGCCACTTAATGGTGATCAACAGTTGGTGATGATGATGGAGAAGGGAGAAGTTAGTGGTGATTGTGTTGATGGTAGTGATGGTGGTGATGATAGCTGTATGGTGGTTGTGTTTCGATGGTGGTAATGGTGGTGGTGGCCATCTCCTTGTGAGGCACGCTGAGAATTTGCTTACGGAACTCCATTGTCGTTTTAGGTCAGGGCGGTCCTGCGCAAACGCCATAGTCTATGTCTGGCTGCTTTAATAGAGGTATCGGGAATTCCAAGATAATCTGCCTCTCTGCCCTATTGACCTGATTAAGGCTTACGGTACCATCAGTAGGCTAGGGCTGTGGGTTGTTCTTCATACTTTCGGGGTCCCTGACTCCCTGCTCATAATCATTAAGGACCGTCATGATAGTGGGCAAGCCCTAGGTAAAGCTACGTGGTCGGGAGTCAGAGCCATTCCCTGTTCATCCTAGGGTGCGACAGAGATGCCATGTGGCCCCTACATTATTTAACATCTATTTTGACCACGTAGTTAGAGAAGCTTTTGATAGATGTAACTGTGGAATCTACATCTGGTATAGGTACAGTGGCAGGCAGATGTATGCCTTGGTGTGGTCAAGGGATGGCTCCCTATTGCCCAACCTTGTTATCTATGCTCACGATTTGGTGATTGCCACTCACTCTGAAGAGAAGTTTGGGACTCTGCTGTTGAACTTGGAGCATGCCACAAAGAGGTGTGGTCTTATCATCAGCTCCAGCAAAACCAAGCATCTGCCTAGGTATTTTATACCACCGAACACTCCACCCCCTCAGCTTTCCATTAGTGATTTGGCAGTTGTGAAGAGAGTGGAGATGTTTGCAAACCTATGCAGTGTGCTTACGATCAGTTCTGGTTTAACAGCAGAGGTCTCACTCCGAATCAGTCGGGGGTATTATCTTTTAATTGGCTTCTTAATGCTGCATGAAAGCTGTCTGGCCTGTCGCTCCACAAGAAGTCTCATGTCATCTCAGCTGCAATCCTAGCCCCACTTCTCTATGCTTGCAAAATGTGGACTCAGTGGCGGAACAACTATGTCGAATCTAAACTTTCCGGCTGACTTGCCAACAATCCATCTTGGATTTAACCAGGTTTAATTGTGTGAAGAGCTCACAAATTTTCGAAAGACCTCAATAAAGTTCCATTGGTGAGCTCCTTCCACTGGCAAAGCTGTGGTGGTTTGGTCATGTAGCCCACATGCCCAGCCACCGCGTGCGCAAGCAGCTTCTGTTCAGCTGGATAGAGGGGATTATAAATGGGCGCGGCACGGACTGAAGAAGAAATGGACTGATGTGGCGTCGGGGGCCTGGAGCTCAATGGACTTGCTAAAGACTGGTACCAGCGGTGTTAAGATCGACCTCTGTGGAGGAGGATCATGAGTGATGCTCCTCGGCATTTGGGGTTGGTCGCCCTCTAACAAAGTGGAGGGCAGAGGAGCGAGGCTCATAACAACGAGCGAGGCGACGGGTGGGTAAAAAGCAGCAAGTTGGTACAGTAGGGAGCACAGATGGTTTATCAGCCGGTCATTTCAGTAATGTAACCCATGACACATATGGGTCTGTCCCATAACCTCTTCTCGGCAAGCCTTCCACATTTTGTATGGCATCAAGGTGCATTTGGTCTGGCCTGGCACCGTGGTGATGTCTCCACCACTTTGTGCCAGAGACGATTGTTCGTGTTGATAGTCGTGGTAATGGTTGTGGTGATGATTGTATTGATCTTGGTGATGGGGATGGTTGTACAGACAATGCATGTTGGTGATGTGACCGTTGATATTTATGCTGATGATGGTGGTGATGGGGTGGTTTTTTTCAGGCTGGTGATGGAACCGGCGGTGAGGTTTATGATGGTGATGACGAAACAGCTGTACCTCGAGTATTGTCGGCGAGGGAGGTGCTCTGGCCTCACGCACCAGATGATCTACTTGTCGGCAAAACAATGGAGCCGGTCTCGGCACCGGGAGTCAAACCCGATTTCATACAGGTCGGAGGGTTGCGATGAGTGCCAATTTTAGGCTCATGTTCCCACCCCTACGGCTCACACAAATGTTCCTCCCCTTAGCCATGCCACTATTATTTCCCTACCCAATTAATGCCCCTCCAATGCCTCACCCTGATCAAAAGCCCACCCCTTGACACATCCATTTTTCCTCACCCCCTCAACTCACCAACCACCTCTCTGCTCCTTACCTCTCTTCCAGTCCCTGCTACACCCCTAACCTCCTTAACCGACCCCTTTCATCAACAATGGCAGCCGCCGTCGCCGCTGAGTGGTGGTGACGACACCACCATACTTGAGCCAGACCAGGTGCACCTTGAGACTGTCACTAAAAGCCTGGAAGTCCTTCTGCTGACTCTCCTCTCCACTCTTTTTCCCAGGTGAGTGTCTCCTCGGTGGAAGCCCTGGCCTCTGCCCCGGACCGTTCAGGTCGATTGTCGGTGGTCAGAGCGAGTCAGGCAGCGCGCTCAGACGTTCTGCGCGGGACCTATGAGGGAGGCTTTAAAACTTGGGAGGGGACTTGGGACCTGCTTGGCCTGCTGGACCAGGGGGTCGCTCAACATCCTGGACCTCCTGAACCTCCTCAATGGCACCAACATTCTGGACCTCAATCTGCTCACTCTCCTGGACCTCTTCCAGCTGTAGTGGAAGATGTTTGTGGAACTCCTGCTGTTCTCCCACCAACGGAAGAGAAGGAGATTTCGGTAAAGACGGTTGAGATAGAGAAGGTGGAGGAGGAGGTGGAGAAGGTGGGAATGGTGAAGGAGAAAAAGGAGAAGAAGGTGGAGGAGGATGTGCAGAAGGAGATGAAGGATGTGGAGAGGAAGGAGATGAAGGATGTGGAGGTGAGGGATGTGCAGGAGGTCCCAGTCGCGGTGTCGGTGAAAGGTCTCCGCGTTCTGGATGTTGGCTGTGGGGCGGGGCTCCTGGGAATCTTCGCGCTGACCCGGGGATTGGCGCACAGCGTCCACTTCCAGGTGAATGAGCAGCCGTGACCGACATTGCCTGGAGACTTCTACTGACTCCTCATGTGCCTACTTCGTGTCTCTTTGTGTCCTTTCTGACCCCTCGTGATCTAGGTCTTGTCTCTATAACTCCTTGTCTCTCTACCAACCACGTGTTTTTACAACTCCTGCTGTCTCCTTCTGTCCCTTGTGCCACTCCTGACTCCTCGTGTCCCTCCTGACTTCTTGTGTCCCCCACCGACCCTCACGTACCGTCTCGCCCATTGTAGGATTATAATGAGGAGGTGCTGCTTGAGTTGACGATGCCGAACGTTCTACTGAACGCCTCGGGAAGGGGGGCTGCCCACAGCTCCGGGGACAGTGGCGACAACCGTGGGGACGTAGATCTTCCTCCGGCCAAGAAGAAAACTAAGGCGTCGAGAAAGAGCGCCACCCGGCGGCAGATGGTGCCGCGCAACGTCCGTCCCCTCTGTGTGGGAGGTGGCTCAGGGTTGGACCACGGGGCGGGGTATAGCTCCTCGGACCGCTCCACGAGCGACTTGTCGATCGGCCAGTCGGCTTCCAGCAAATCGAACGGACTCCGCAATCTAACGGAATCTGCTATTCACCAAGTGGCTTCCTCCAGTTCTTATTCCTCATGTAACCAATTGGCTTGCACCGGTTTCTCTCCTTACCCCCGTCCTCTGACGATCGACGAATTCGATCATGCCTGTTCCTCCTCCCCCTCCACAATGGACCAATCTGCTGCCCCCATATCCTCCACACACAGCCACTTGGCTCCTAGTGGTTACGTGCCCCCCTCCGGAACAAGTGTCCAATCGGCTAGACCTATTTCCTCTTCTGTCGACCAATTAGTTTCAAGCGGCCCCTCGTCCTCCAAAACAATTGTCCAATCAGCTCCCTCGGGCACACCGGTTGACCGGCCGGTGGCAGCTGATGGGCTAGTCGACCGCTGCCGCTTTTTCTCGGGAGACTGGGCGTCCGTTTCAGTTCTGCTGCTCTCCCTGGGTTTCCGCTATGACGTCATCGTGACGTCAGAGACTTGCTACCGGCTTGACTCACTGGCACCGCTGCTGGGCCTCCTGAGGGCCCTGCTGGCCCCCCGTGGGAGGGCCTACGTGGCCGGGAAGGCCCACTACTTCGGAGTGGGAGGGGGCACGCGGGAGCTCCTGAGGGCCCTGGATGGGCCTGGCAGGAGGATGAGCGGCCGGGTGGTGTGGACGAGCGGGGTGGAGGGACTGCTCAGGGAGGTGGTGGAGCTCAGGGTTATTGAGTGAGCGGGTGATTGATTAAACGATTGGGTGGGTGGGTGGTTGGGTTGTTGGGTGAGTGAGCAGATGGGGAGTCTTGTGGGTGAGGGAATGCATGGATGGGTGGGCAAGTGATTGAGTGGGTGGGTGGCGAAGTGATTGATTAAGTAGGTTGGTAGGTAAGAGTGGATGCATGGCCGGGTGAGTGAACGGGCGGGTGCGTTTGTTGATGGGTGGGTGCAATGGTGAGGTGAGTTTGTGAGCGGGTAGGTGGGCGGGCAGGTGGGTGAGTTGGCGAGTGGAAAGTTAAGTGGGTGGGTGAGAGTGAGCGAGCTGGTGGTGGGTTTCTGGATGGGATGCTGGGTGCATAGGTGAGCGAGCGGGTGGGTGAGTGAGAGAGCGGGTGGCCCAGCGAAGTCGATGTGTTGTAGACGAGCGGAGCGGGGAGACTGTACTGGGTGGTGATGGAGTTGAAACTTCCCAACTGAACATCTCGCTTACGTACACCATGCTTCGAACCCAGCATTCGATTCCTGCTCAAGGACAACGGCGAACACAACAACCACTCAATGAAATTCATTTTTGGGTCAGGTCACGCAAAAGAGTTACAAAATAGTGTCGTTTATCCCTTCACCACCCGACACGGCCAATCAGTAAGGGGTTGTCACGTGAACAGAAACACGCCAATTCCTTTACTATCAGCACACCGGTGTGTGGGAGAGCAAACCCACGCGCGCCAAACCTGGGTGAGCAGCTCGAAGGACTGGTTCAGTTCTGGATCTGTTTTAATAGGGAGGTTGTGATGTCATCACTCACGCGATCAGGTGTGCCGGGACACAATGGGGGCTGGGTTTACGAGATATTCAACCCGGTGTTTCGAGTTGAATTGTTCAGACAAAAGGCCAACAACGTCTGATTACCCTCGTTATAAAGTGTTTTGCGCGGGATTGTGTCAAGCGTTAATGTATATGTGGCTGGTACGTTTTTTGTTTGATGATGCGTTTCCAAGTCGTACTTAATTTGTAGCTATCTGAACGATTGAAACTATTTTAGTTTTTTCTCAATTTCAATGGAATCTCGAATCCGCCTCGGCTAATAGTGGTTGGTTCTACATAAAATGTCGATGTTGTCAGTCAATTGTGGGGTATTTCTGCAAACGTGTTCTGCAACCGCCGACAGTGGGTTTGGGAGTTTTTGATATTCCTTTAGGGCGGCGCGGTGGCCCAGTGGCTAGCGCTGTCGCCTCGCAGCAAGAAGGTCCCGGGTTCAAATCTCTTGGCTCGGGTGCCTTTCTGTGTGGAGTTTGCATGCTCTCCCCGTGTCCGCGTGGGTTTTCGCCGGGCACTCCGGTTTCCTCCCATAGTCCAAAAATCATGCTGCTACATAGGTTGATTGGCTCGCAGGCTAAATTGCCCCGCAGTGCCTGGCGATGGAATGGCGTCCCATCGTCGGTATATCCTTGCCTTGCGCCCTGTGTCTGCCGGGATAGGCTCCGTCTTCACCGTGACCCTGTATAGGACTAAGCGGTTTCAGACAATGAGATGAGATATTCCTTTGGTGAATTAAAGTAACAACAACCACTGCTCGCTGCGAAATAGCGGTGACGTCCGCACAACGCTTGTGCCAGGCCAGGTGCACGTTGATGCAATCGCAGGTCACGGTACAGACCCAGGTACCACGGCCGGACTGCACTTAGTTGTGCCATGCTAAGTGCAGGACGAGGTCACGGTACAGACCTAGGCGCCATCGGCTTCTTGAGATGACGGGAGGCACCACCTGTGTTCCCTGATGTGGCGGGCACTCTTTTGAGCGTCGCTCATCTGCCCCTCGGTTGCTGCTAGAAGGGACTGCCTTAAGATGCACCGATCCTGGCACTGCCCGGTAGCGTCCTACACGAGCCTGCTCCACAGAGGTCGAACTTGACATCACGGGTACCGGTCATGGGCAAGTCCGATCTGCTCCACTTTTGCACGACATCAGTCCATCTCTTCTTCAGCTTGCATCTGGCCAAAACAGGTGGTTGGTCATGCTGTGGCTGGGTATGCGGGCTACAAGATCCAGCCACCGCAGCCTTGTCTGCCAGTGGAACTCACCAATAGGGCCGCGCCCAGCTCTTACGAGAATTTTGTGTGCTCTTCATACATCCAGTCTGGTTAAACCCTGGAGGGATCGTAAAGCAGGCCAGCCTTACATTTTCCAGCCAGAGCAAAGACATAACAAAGACATGACCACCATTTGTCACTGAGTGGCAGTGACTTCCCCGTGGCGCTTATGCCAGGCCAGGTGCACTTTAAGGTCACGCAAAGTGTTGAAGGCTCGCTATCGGCAGGTCATGGGACAGACCCAGGTGCCGTGGCTTAAGATGACTGGCAGAGGCACCACCCGTGCTACCTGTGCTCCCTTGTGCCACAATTAGCACGCACACAGACACGTGTATGGCAACGCTAAGCCTTGAATAAAGATGGGATGCAGTGGAGGAAGTGAAAGAGGAGGTGGTTATATACAGACGAAGGATTCGAAGCCAGCACCCTCCATGCGAACATGCACGCATTATCAATACCCACGTAATGCTGTATAGGGTCGCCGGGGGCTAGAGCCTATCGTGGCAGAGGGCACAAGGTGGGGCTATACACAAAATATAACGCCAGTACATCGCAGGGTACTGGGGGAAATTTAATAATATTTCTAAAGCGCCTTTCACCCAAGGTTTACAAAGCGCTGCATAGAGCTGTGGCGAGAAAGGCATGTCAACAGCATCAGAATAGATCATTTGATCAAATAACTAAATTTAGGTCTAATTTTATCAGCAGGCTAAGTAACCTATGCAGCAGCATGTTTTTTGGACTGTGGGAGGAAACCGGAGTGCCCGGTAAAAAACCCATGCGGACACGGGAGAACATGTCAACTCCATACACAAAGGCACCCGGGCTGGTAATCGAACCCACGAGTCTCCTTTCTGAGGCGATAGCGTTACTCTACCGCGCAGCTCCCACTGCCCACACAGTCTTGTTTATATTAAACTTTTATTCTCCATAGCAAACGCTTTCTCATTACGAACACGGTGAGACATTCCACAATAAAACGTGTGTATGGGAATGTGTATATATGTACAGCGTGTCTCATCTATATACAGCTTAATGGTATCAAAGTGCTTTCAATCGTTGATTTATTCATTCTCAGGCCTCCGTGGGTCGCGGTGAGAATCCCAACCTCACACTTATTCATTCACTCACTCATCCACTTACCGACTCGGACTCATTCATGAACTCACTCATAGAAATGCACACATAAATAAGCCGGGACTCATTCACTCACTTTCACAGATATTCAGACTCAGTCTGTGCTTTTCTGTAGGGGTTCGTGGTGTAGGTGGGTGGTTGAGCGAGTGAGTGACTGGGTGAGTGAGTTAATGAGTGGGTGAGCGAGTAATTGGGTGAATGAATTAATGAGCTGGTGAGCGAGTAAATAGGTGACGAGTGAACGAGCGAATTTGTGAGTATCTAAATGGGTGGCTGAGAAAGTGCTTGTGTTTGTTAGGTGAGTGGGTGCCTGAGCGAGTAAATGAGTGAAGGACTCAGAGAGTGGTTAACTCATCGGTTAACTGAATGAGTCGGTGGTTGACAAAATGACACAGCAGAAATTCTACACCGGAGCTGAGAATCGAACTTGTCGCCCATGCAGGAATCCACAGACACGATACCGAATTTTAAAACCACAAGATGACACCGGACTAACCGATATCTAACCGCATCGCAAATAATAAATATAGGTTACCACGTGTGACGCTCCGTCTGAAGCAACGATTAAAACCTGCCGCGCAGTATTTATTCGGAAGCGCAGATGGGGGGATGGGGTGGTGATAAGGCTTTCATACGACAAACAGGTATCAATATTGTCAAGAAGCTGCTACGTCCTTGAACCACATGTATTGTGACCTCCTACCACTTTTTGACCACATTACATTATATTTTCCCCTTTGCACAATCAGTTCTGTTTTAAATGATAACCCTTAATTCAGATTAGTAAAGTTTATTTACATCATCAGTATCAATACCCCATTAATCCTGTACAGGGTCACGGGGGGGGGGGGGCCTATCCTGGCAGACGGTGCAGGTGGGGGCTATATCCAGAAAGTGACGCCAGTACATCGCAGGGCCCTTTTTTGGTTACAATTTACTCTCATCTCATTGTCAGACACCGCTTAGTCCTGTACAGGGTCGCGGTGAGCTGGAGCCTATCCCGGCAGACACAGGGCGCAAGGCAGGGATATACCCACGATAGGACGCCAGTCCATCACTGTGGGCAATTTAGTCTGCAAGCCAATTAACCTATGCAGCAGCATGTTTTTTGGACTGTAGGAGGAAACCGGAGTGCCCGGCGAAAACCCACGTGGACACGGGGAGAACATGCAAACTCCACACAGAAAGTCACCCGAGCCGAGAGTCGAACCTGGGCCCCGCTTGCTGAGGCGACAGCGCTACCCACTGGGCCACCATGCCCTACAATTTACTCAGCAGGCAAATTTAACCTGGACAGCAGCGTATTTTTGAACAGTGGGAGAAAACGTGATTACAGACTCTCGCATCATAAGAGAGACTTGTCCCGGCAAAAACAGGACATGTAACCGTGCCCTCATGAAACGCCGGTCCCCCATGAAAGAGATGTCGAGAGATGTCAATGGTTCATGAGACGTCGCGAGATCGTGATTTTACAAGGTTCCCGTGAGTTATCAAAGTCTCCCACGAATCCATACAGAATGCCTTGCCCTGTGTTAGAATTCCCAACGCCTCGAGGTGGGTCGCTGGTGAGACGAGAGGTTGCGAGCTGATGGGTTCGCACAAGAGATGTCAACATGGGCTCCGAATCAACGTGGGAACGCCCTCGTGACATCAGCATTATTCCAGCGAGATGTGGGCATCATCATCTCTGTCCAGATCATGTGGCCAGATCACATCTTCGTTTGATGGGTGACAGAGCCTTCTCGTATGCTGCTCCCAAACTCTGGAACGCTCTTCCATTGGAGATGCAGTCAGCTGAGTCCCTGGGCAACTTCAAATCCTATCAGAAGACTCACTTTTTAAAAAAATCCTTTGAAATCCTCTGGCTGGAACTGTTTATGCTGCTCGCTGCTGTGTGCTTGGATGATGGAGCGCTGTTGACCCCTGCCTCATCAGGATGCACTTTTTAACTTGTTTAAACAATTATATATTTTATTTGCTGTCCTCCATTGATTTATAGTCATTCTACTTTATTGATCGATCCTGATGTTGACAAGCCATTCTCTCTACAGCCCTGTGCAGTGCTTTGTGACCCTCGGGGGAAAGACGCTTTTGAAATTCAAATATTATTTTCGCCATCGAGGACATCATCGTCAGGATCGTGACCATTGTGGTCCGTTCAGGAGATGACGCAGGCGCTCACATCGGCGTAAAGGGCCTCGTTGTACTCTGGTTCGTAGCCCAGCTGCTGGGTTACGGCCGCGTGGCAGGAGGACAGCGCCAGTTCGGCCTCCCATGGCTCCTCGAAGGGTGCCCACTTGATGAAGAGGTCGCTCTCGGCCGACGAGAAAAGAGCCTCCGACAGCCGGTCCATGTTCTTGCGGCTGAAGGCGGCGCGGACGGAACGCCGGATGTCCTTGGAAGAGGCCACCTGGGGGACAGTGAGAGTGAAGATGAGGTGAGTGGAGATGGATAGATGGTCAGATGGGCCTGGGTTGCATTCCCAGCTCGGGTGATATCTGTCATACTGAGACCCATAGACTCACCACACAAGAACCACAGATGCACAGACCACACAGATACCTATAGACTCACCACACGACCCACATGCACAGACTCACCACACAGACACCCATAGACTTACCACACAGATACCCATAGACTGACCACACACACCACACTCACCACACATTCGCCCCCTATACCTGCAGGTAGACCACGTCCTGTGCGTGGCGCGACGGTGCCAGCCCTGCCCCCGAGGGGCGACGCGAGGTCCGGCCATTGCCGAGCTCCGTCCCAGCGCCGACGGCCCCACTCTCCGAGTCGGATGACGAGGAGCCGTAGCCGCTGTGGCGCGGGCGGCGCCCCACGGCGTAGAGGCCGCTCACCGCCGGCACTGTTGCCGCGGTCGCGCGGACTGAGGCGCGGTACCAGGGGCTGTCCACTAGCCGCTGGGCCAGCTCCAGCGCTGCGCGGAGATCGATGGAGGGATATTTTGTTATTGTTGTTATACAGGAAAGTACACGGTGAGCCGACTCCGAGCGCTAACACTGGCTCCTATATTTAACATTGGTTCCTGTCTGTAGCACTGGATTCTGTCTCTTAACACTGGGTCGTGTCTCTAACACTGGCTTCTGGCTGTAACACAGACTCCCATCTCTAACATTTGCTCCTATCTATAGCACTGTGACTCATCTCTAACACTGGCTCCTATATCTAACACTGCCTCCTGTCTGTAACACTGACCCCTATCTTTAACCCTGACTCCTGTCTCTAGCACGGGCTCCTGTATGTAACACTGGCTTTTGTCTCTAACACTGGCAACAACGCATAATACCAAAGGGCAGATAAACTTCCTCTAAGCAGCAATCTGTGCGTTAATGAAACTAATCGTAACCATGAAAGTAAACAGTAGTACTCATGATTGCGCAATACAATAAATTAAGAATATACAAAGAAGAGCATCAGTGCAACCGTTTTTAGGGTTTTTAACATGTTTCAGGTGATTTTGTAAAATGTACACAAACAACAGTTTCCATATAAATCATCATTACATCATCAATATATCATTATCCATAGCCATCATTACATCATGATCAATACCCGCGTAATCCTCTATAGGGTCACAGGGAGTCGAAGCCTTCCCCGGCAGACGGCGCAAGGCAGGGCTAGTCAGGATGTGACGCTAGTACATCGCATTGTACTGGGGGCAATGTATTCTGAAGGCAAATTAACCTAGGCAGCAGTGTATCTGTGGACGGTGAGAGGAAACCGGAGTACCCGACGAAAACCTACGCGATCAAGGGGGCAATTCGTATATCTGATTAATTCGTCGGGATTTTGAATAATTCCCATCCCTGGTCGCTCCCACGTTCTGTGAGGTCTTCACGGGCCCCGTCAAATACCTTCGAGAACATCCTCATCTCTGGTCGGCATGAGGCGTCTTCTCATCGACTCTTTCCAAGTCTGTACTGCGCCATCTAGAGCTGGGCAGCGAGACACGGGGAGAGACACGTTAGAATCTGGGAGAGAATTCTCCTTTTGAGAGCGGCTCTTCTGGAGATAGCCGCGGAGGCATCACGAATGAGCGGAGATGAACGCTCGACAGGGCTCTCCCAAGAGAGCAGCACCCGAGAGCGATTCTCATACATCGGCCCGTGACAAGCCTAGATCAATACAGTATATAGACTGTATGTATATAGACTATGTATACACAGCGTGCCATGACAAGACCGTGTCAAGACTGGGATTCGTAATGGCCGTGTCAGACAAAATGAGGACTAGCGTTCGATTCTTGGGTCTTTGGGTGAAGGGACGAGGATGTGGGTCACAGGGGTGTAAATAATTGTACATGTTGTGCTTTGTTTTGTCTGCCGTTGACGGAAACAATTGACAGCGGACATCAATAAAATCTGACTACAGAGTGAAGATCTCTCTGATAGAGTGAATGAGAGACTCGGAGAGAGACTCAGAGAGCGAGAGGGAGGAAGACAACTGGTCCTCAACAACCGCTCTTTGGGGGATAGCACACTGTCTATAGTCTATGCATACAGTCTGTAAAGTATACATACAATGTAGGGTATAGTCATATCGTGCATATAGTCTAGAGTGTATACATGCAATCTATACATTCCCTGTGCATATAATTATCAATACCCGTTTTTTCCTGTACAGGATCGCGACGAGGGCGGGGCGGAGCCTATCCGGGCAGACACAAGGCGCGAGGTGGGGCTACACTCATGATGTGACGCCAGTACATCGCAGTGCACTGGGGGCAAATTTACTCAGCAGGTCAATAAACCTTGGCAGCAGCGTTTCTCTGGACTGTGGGAGGAAACCCCGAGTACCCGACAAAACCCCACGCGGACACGG
>JAZEWT010000007.1:27241862-27256056 GCA_036362905.1 Mordacia mordax | reverse complement strand
GGGGGGGGAGAGATAAACTCGCGCGTTACCCGAGCCGGGAACCGAACCCGGAACCCTCTAGCTTTGAGGCGGTAAGGAGGCCGCCACTCTCCGTCAATGTTTATTTTATTCAGAGCGTCACGAAGCGTACACTGTGTCGAGCAAACAGAGGCAAAACTCCCCCAGCACCACAGCCGTCCACATTTGTCTTCCTTTGTTCACACCGCACGAGATACTTATTTGAGGCCGAGTCGACCTCAGGGAGGTCCGGGAACCAGTTCATAAAATTGACAATGGTGTCGGTGGTGGCCGTGAGCGGGAATCGAACTCAGGTCTCCGGGTTCTTAAGCCACCCGCCAGCGAAGCGCTGCGCCACCACTCCCCACACAAAGACTCACGGATCAAGAAAAGGTTAAGGTCCCCCGTTTATCCTTCGCGGGATATAGGGTCAAGGGTGGTTAGCGATTAACAGCGCCTGTAAAGGTACCGAGAGGGGGGGGGGAGGTGGATATCACCATCCCAGGCCGTCTTTGTCTCCCTAGGCGCACACAGACACACAGAGACACTCTCACAACTTACTCTCCTCCGCTTGCTTGGCGCTCGAAGCGTCGAAACTGCGCCGAACCGAGGTTTTCAAGTTGTTGAGGGTTTCTTCCACCCCGTCCAGCATGCTGGCGATAGAGATGTCGGGCTGTCTTGTCTGTGAACTTAAGGCTCACGCTTAGCCGTCTGGACAACGCGTTGGAGAGAGTGCTATAGAGCTGTAGAGGTGTGTAGGTTGACTCTCACGTAGATCAGTACGGTCTCACGCGCTACACTGCGAGCACTCTAGACTACGCGCTGTGAGTCTGTGGGTGTCTGGGAATGGACAGTGGCTACAGGATTATATACAGGGCCAGTGTGATGGGGGGGGGTGGAAGGGGTGGGTAGGTGCGGTCAGAGGGTGTATGTAGGCATTCACGCCCTTCCCAGTCACTGCATAGCCAAGCAAAATTTGTTTGGCCCCATATAGGGGACGAAATGGGCGCGGCACGGGCTGGAGGAGAGATTGGTATATGGGTGGGTGAGTGGTTTTGGGTGTATTGGGTAGATTGGTGGGTTGATTGGTAAATGGGTGGGTGAGTGGATTTGTGGATGGGTGGGTGAGTGGCTGGGTGTATTGGTGGGTGGATGGGTGTGTGAGTGGATTGGTGGATGGGTGGGTGAGTGAGTGGATTTGCCGAAGTCTCGTACAGTTGTGTCAAGCTCGACCTCTGTAGAGAAGGAACGTGAAGGATACTACCGGGGAGTGCCAGGCTAGGTGCACGTTGATGTTGCTGGGCAGTTGCAGGCAGTCGCCTTCCAGCAATAACAGCGGAGGGCGGAGGAGCGACGCTCACAACAATATTTAGCCTTTAACCGTTCTCTCCGCAGCTCTGTGCAGCGCTTTGTGACCCTCGGGTGAAAAACGCTCTTTAAATGCAATTATTATTATTAAAACAAGTCTATACTCTATACATACAGTCTTTAGTCGATATAGCCGATAACAATGAGCGTAGTGTGTAAATGAATGCGGATAAGTGAGTGTGTGAGTAGGCGAGTGTGCGAATGAGTGAGTGTGTAAGTCAATTGTATCTGTACCTCACTTGATTCTTAATTCTTATTAGTCTAAGTCATTAATTTTAACTTTGTATATTGCCGGTCAACTCTTTGTGTTGTGTAGCGGTTTGCAACGGTCCCTTAATTGCGTTAAGCTGCCAGTGTTATGAAACACGTTTTACATTTTTTTCTGTTTTACACTTTATTCTGTGTGTCTGAGACAATTTTAATCACTGAACTCTGTTTTACTCTTTTCTAAAACTTAGTGTTCTAACACTGTGACTCCCATCTCTTAACACTGTGCCTCCTATCTCTAACACTGAAACTCCAATATCTAACACTCAGACTCCTTTCTTTAACACTGTGACTCCCATCTCTAACACTGTGTCCCCATCTCTAACACCGTGATTCCCATCTATAACTCTGTGACTTATCGATTCCTCCTGCCGTTTAGGGATGTGTAGCTCTCTAGGTTAATTGGCCTTCTGAGTAAATTACGCCAGGGGAGGTTCCCGGTGATGTGTTGGCGTCGCATCCTGAGTGTGGCCCTTCCTTGCACCTCTTGTTTCCAAAGTTGGGCTTCGGCCCATGTTCGATATGATCACCTACACATGCGCAGCTCTAAAGAGCCTGATTCCTACATCAATTCCTTGTAACCCCAACCTTCTGGCCATTTGCTGTAAGCTGATGATGCTTCGACGCCCTCGTTACACTCCATCGGGACATCGGCAATAAAAAGCCCATTAACCTGCCTACTTATTGATTTCCCTACCCCCACCCCCATATTAAGCCCTATATATTGGCTACCGAGGAAACAACAAGTTAGACCGTTTGCAGCTCGACGTTGCTTGATAAATAAACACTGTTGGTTTGTGCACCTTTTCCCGCATGCATATTTTCTGAAACTGAAACCCACTTTGCTTTCCTCAATGTGCGTTCTCTGAACACCGAAAGAGCCCCACGCATCACTGAGCTGATCTCGGACAATAGTCTGTACCTACTCTGCCAAACAAAAACCTGGCATCATCCAGATGAATTTCTCACGTTGAATCAGCCCTACCGCGGGACTTTGCACTCCATCAGGTGGCAGCCTAGCAGATCACCACCATGTGTCTGCCGACATCCGACTGATTTCGTCGCCGATCTTCAATTCATTCAAACATATGTCTCTGAATTGGAGGTCGGCTCAACCTGTGGAGTTGGTGCTGCTCTACCACCCACCTGGAGCCTCCTCTTCTTTGTCAATGAACTGTCTGAGCTGCTTTCTAAGATGTGCTCCAGTTCTGAAAGGATCCTGATTGTTGGCGGTAACACCACGGCTCGGATCAGCATTCACTCCGCGATAGGTCATCCAGCGAGCAGAGACGTCTTGACTTTTGATGCTTTATTGGAACACCAGCAAACGCGGGCCGGGGCGTAACCAGACACAAGCAGCAGCCTACATCTTGAACTCCTCCTCCAAGCGACCCCTTTCCGTCTGACTGTCCCCTGACTGACTCACTGACTGACTGACTGCCGCCTCTCTCTCCCCCCTTCCTTATATTCCCCCACGCCGTCCCCCCCTTCTTGCGCCTTCCAGAACCTTCTAGCCCCTTCTAAAATGACATCACCCCCTCGTAAACACCAGGCGCCACGAGTCTAGTTGAGTCACGAGACATCGCGGGACAAAAACAGGAAACACCACGGGACGACAACAAGAAGCCGAATTATCACGCAGCCTGCACTGTCCACCCCGAAAAACCTCAACTCCACAGTTCCCCCCCCCCCGGGCATTAGGCCCGTCCCCGGGCCACAACTGCCCGCCAGCAATCACCTCCAAGCAAAAAGCAAGCACCCCCCCACACACACAGCGCGCTAACCTCTGCGCCATCGCTCCCCGCGGCCACAGCGCCAATCGCTGCGCCACCGCTCCCCGCAGCCACGGCGCGAACCGCATGGCCACCGCTCTCCACCGCGGCTATCGCGCTACCCACTGCACTACCACTATCCCCCCTGCGGCTATGGGGCGAACCGCTGCGCGACCCGCTATCCGCGGCTACTGCGCTACCGCTGCGCCACCGCTCTGCACTCACTTGCCTCTGGGGTGTGACGAGCCGGGCGACCACAAGGGGCCCCCCTCCCCCGGCTCCAGCGCCGACGGGGCGCCACCACAATGGCAGCCCCACATCGGCGACGGCTCCACCGCGCTATTGCACTTCAGCGCGGCTATCGTGCCACCTGCTGCGCCACCGCTATCCCCCCTGCGGCTATGGCGCGAACTGCTGCGCCACCGCTCTCCACCGCGCTACTGAGCTTCACCGCGGCTATCGCGCTACCCACTGCGCTACCACTATCCCCCCCGCGGCTATGGCGCAAACCGCTGCGCCACCGCTCTCCACCGCGCTACTGCGCTTCACCGCGGCTATCGCGCTATCCGCTGCACTACTGATGTACCCCCCGCGGCTATGGCGCGAACCACTGCGCCCCTGCTCTGCACTCACTTCCCTCTGGGGTGTGACGAGCCGGGCAACCATAAGGGGCCCCCCTCCCCCGACTCCAGCGCCGACGGGGCGCCACTACAATGGCAGCCCCACATAGGCGACGGCTCCACCGCGCTACTGTGCTTCACCGCGGCTATCGCGCTACCTGCTGTGCTACTGCTATCCCCCCCTGCGGCTATGGCGCCAATCGCTGCACCACCGCTCCCCGCGGCCACGACGCGAACCGCATGGCCACCGCTCTCCACCGCGGCTATCGCGCAATCCGCTGCGCTACCACTATCCCCCCCTGCGGCTATGGGGCGAACCGCTGCGCGACCCGCTATCCGCGGCTACTGCACTACCGCTGCGCCACTGCTCTGCACTCACTTGCCTCTGGGGTGTGACGAGCCAGGCGACCACAAGGGGCCCCCCTCCCCCGGCTCCAGCGCCGACGGGGCGCCACCACAATGGCAGCCCCACATCGGCGACGGCTCCACCGCGCTATTGCACTTCAGCGCGGCTATCGTGCCACCTGCTGCGCTACCGCTATCCCCCCCTGCAGCTATGGCGCGAACTGCTGCGCCACCGCTCTCCACCGCGCTACTGAGCTTCACCGCGGCTATCGCGCTATCCGCTGCACTACTGCTGTACCCCCCGCGGCTATGGCGCGAACCACTGCGCCCCCGCTCTGCACTCACTTCCCTCTGGGGTGCGACGAGCCGGGCAACCATAAGGGGCCCCCCTCCCCCGACTCCAGCGCCGACGGGGCGCCACTACAATGGCAGCCCCACATAGGCGACGGCTCCACCGCGCTACTGCGCTTCACCGCGGCTATCGCGCTACCTGCTGTGCTACTGCTATCCCCCCCCTGCGGCTATGGCGTGAACCGCTGTGCCACCGCTCTCCACCGTGCTAAGGCGCTTACCTGCTGTGCCACCGCTATTCCCCCCGTGGCTACTGCGCCAATCTCTCACTCACTCACACACAGAGCACTAACCGCTGCACCATCGCTCACTCACACACATCCAGAGCACCAAGTGCTGTACCACCGCTCACTAACTCACTCACTCACACACAGCACGCAAACCGCTGTACCATCGCTCACTCACACACAGCACACTAACCGCTGTACCATCGCTTTCTCACACAGAGCACACTAACCGCTGTACCATCGCTCTCTCACACACAGCACACTAACCGCTGTACCATCGCTCTCTCACACACAGCACACTAACCGCTGCACCATCGCTCTCTCACACACAGTACACTAACCGCTGTACCATCGCTTTCTCACACACAGCACACTAACTGCTGTACCATCGCTTTCTCACACACAGCACACTAACCGCTGTACCATCGCTTTCTCACACAGAGCACACTAACCGCTGTACCATCGCTCTCTCACACACAGCACACTAACCGCTGTACCATCGCTCTCTCACACACAGCACACTAACCGCTGTACCATCGCTCACGCACACACAGCACACTAACCGCTGCACCATCGCTCTCTCACACACAGTACACTAACCGCTGTACCATCGCTTTCTCACACACAGCACACTAACCGCTGTACCATCGCTCTCTGCTCGCCATCGCTCCACCGCTCGCCATCGCCACCATCATCGCCTCCCAAGTCGCTCCGCCATAGCCACCATCATCGCCATCGCTCCGCCACTCGCCATCGCTCTGCTGCTTGCCATCGCCACCATCATCGCCATCCTCCGCTCTCCTCCGTGCCTCGCTCTCGCCGTCAGCGCCCCTCCCCCCGGCCCATGCCGGCCGTTCCACCGCTGGCTTGCTATGCTCACTGGCTCCACCGCCAAACTCGCCGTTCTCCCAGCCGCCACTCATCGCAGTCTCAAGTCGCTCCGCTATCCTCCTGCGTGAGTCCGCATCCCACTCTCTGACACCATCTGTGGTACCACGACTTCGACTGCGGACTTGTGACGGCTCGGCGGTAACACCACGGCGAGGATCAGCATTCACTCCGTGATAGATCAGCCAGTGAGCAGAGACTTCTTGACTTTTGATGCTTTATACTGGGCTCAACCAGGTTGGATTGTGTGAGGAGCTCACTAATTTTCGAATGATCTGGACAAAGTCCCTTTTGTAAGTTCCTCCGGCAGGCTTGCCTACAGTGACTGGGTCGTGTAGCCCACATTCCCAGCCAACACATGCCCATGTAAGTACTATTTGGCCGGAGAGAGGGGGCTAAACGGGCGCAGCACGGGCTAGAGAAGAGATAGACTGATGTGGCATAGGAGGACCTGAAGCTGAGTGGACTTGCTGAAGACTAGTACCAGTGCTGTCAAGATTTACCTCTGTGGAGGAGGGTCGTGAAGGACGCTACAAGGCAGAGGCAGTCTCCCTCCAACAACAACGGAGGGCAGAGGATCAACGGTCATAACAATGAGCGGAGCGCCGGGCAGATAAAACACAGCAAGTTGGCAGAGTAGGGAGCACAGATGGTGCATCTGCCAGTCATCTCAGTCAGGCAACCCATAGCACTTGGGTCTGTCCCTGTGACCTCCTGTCGGCGAGTCTTTGACATTTCACGTGGCTTTAATGTGCACATGGCCTGACACTTGCGTAGTGAGGACGTCACCCAAAGCCTGTGTGAGGCTCTCTGGGAGAGCTTTAGCTTTGTGCGTGTGCAGGTTTGTACGGGTACACGTGTGCACGCAGATGATTGTGTTAGCGAGTTTGTATGCAGGTGAATTGTACACAGGTGAGTGTGTGTTAGCGAGTGTGTACACAGGTGAGTGTGTGTTAGCGAGTGTGCACATAGGTGAATGTGTGTTGGCGAGTGTGTACGCAGGTGAGTGTGTGTTGGTCTAATGTGTACAGAGATGAGTGTCTGTTGGCGAGTGTGTACACAGGTGAGTGTGTGTTGGCAAGTGTGTACGCATGTGAGTATGTGTTGGTCTAATGTGTACAGAGGTGAGTGTGTGTTGGCGAGTGTGTACATAGGTGAGTGTGTTAGCGAGTGTGTACGCAGGTGAGTGTGTGTTGGTCTAATGTGTACAGAGATGCGTGTGTGTTAGCGAGTGTGTACACAGGTGAGTTTGTGTTGGCGAGTGTGTACGCAGGTGAGTGTGTGTTGGTCTAATGTGTATAGAGGTGAGTGTGTGTTGGCGAGTGTGTACATAGGTGAATGTGTACGCAGGTGAGTGTGTGTTGGCGAGTGTGCACACAAGTGAATGTGTCTTGGCGAGTATGTACGCAGGTGAGTGTGTACACAGATGTGGACATAGGTGAATGTGTGTTGGCGAGTATGTACGCTCTAGAATCTGGCCGAGCCACATTCTGTGACCCCGGGTCTCGCCCTGAACCCATAGCGACTCGGAAATAAACAGAGCACGCCGAGGCAACTGTGAGGCAAGGTTCACTCAACGTTGGGGTAACGTTCGGGCAACTTTGGATGTAAGCTCAAAGCCAACGTTTAGGGAAATGTTGACTCAACTTTGGAATAACTTTAGGGCAGCGTGCGCCCCATTGCATCACAATCATGGGGACATTGTGTCATACATCTCTGCGCATCTCTATACATCTCTATCTCTTACATATATCTTGTGTTTACGCAGATTTCTGTTCATCTGTATACATGACCCAGGTAAAACTATATCTTTTAAGTTTCATATTCAATACATCTCTATATACATCTTTGTACTGGCGTCTCATTATGGATATAGCCCTGCTTTGCGCCCCGTGTCTGCCGGGATAGGTTCCGACTCAAGTGATAACGAAGGAATGAATGAGTCTCGGTGAGTGAATGAATCAGTCTCTCTGTGAGTGAATGCGTATCTGTGAGTAAATGAATCAATCTCTCAAAGTGAATTAATAAGTATCTCTGTGAGTGAATGAATCAGTCTGTGAGTGAATGAACTAATCTCTCAATAGCATCAAGTGCCAATAAAGGGAGGAGGAAGGATGGTGCTTATAAGAAATGCAATTAATAATTATTAATAATTATTAATTGCATTTCTGGAGCGCTTTTCACCCGAGGGTCACAAAGCACTACACAGAGCTGCGGAGAGAACAGCATGTCAACAACAACATCAGGACAGTTCAACCTAAAGGTAAATAGTAGCAACACATTATAGGACCGGCGATGGACTGGCGTCCCATCGTGGGTGTATCTCTGCCTTGCGCCCTGTGTCTGCCGGGATGGGCTCCGGCTCACCGTGACCCTGTATAGGACTAAGCGGTTTCAGACAATGAGATGAGATGAGACATTATAGGACAAAAATAAGTGATATATATTTTTTTTAATTTCTTCAACAAACAAGGATAGAATAAATGTTCTCGAGCAGGCGCAGGTCAACAGAGAGCCATCATCCCGGTACGACACATTGAGCCGCATCAACAGTCATGGCTTGAGGACTTAAAAGCCTTACGGAACGAGTCTTGAGACGAGATTTGAATAAGCCCAGGGGACTCAACTGTTCGAATCTCCAATGGAAGGGCACTCCAGAGTCTGGGAGCAGAGCGCGAGAAGGCTCTGTCACCCATCCAATGGAGGTGCGATCTGGGCATACGGAGCAAATACGTATTGGAGGAATGAAGTTGTGTTGACAAAGGAAAGAGTGATTGAATGACTGAATTATTTGAATGTCCTTAGGCAAATCAAGAGATGAGTGAGGGCGCGGTTCTGCGGCGGTAACTAGGGATCTGTCGACATTACCGCTCATTATCCTTTGAGTTATGAGTTCGCCTCCGGCTGCGGGTCTCTGTGCAGATGAAGGGCTTTCAGGGTTGTCCGTTGACGCTCTTTCGGGAAAGCAGCAGCATCAAGCGTTCCCGCTGTCTATAGTCTACGCACACAACTTGTAGTGTTTATAAGTATACAGTATGGACATACAGTCTATAGTATATGCACACCGGCTGTGGTCTCTACATACACTCTATAGTCTATATACAGTCAGTCAGTCTCAATACCCAAAGAGAGCACGCAAACTCCACACAGAAAGGTACCCGAGCGTGGAACCGAACCCGGGACTTCTTTCTGTGAGGCGATAGCGTTACTCACAGCGCAGCCATCGCAACGTCGGTCTACACACACAGTCTTTGCAGCCTTTAGACTATAGTCTATAAGCCTATGGTCTATACATATAATTTATAGGCTGCGCACATAGTCTCGAGGAATTGCTCTCGATAGCTGCTCATATTTGAAAGGTTTGCGAGACACAGCTATCCCGAAAGAGCAGCTACGCAGGTCTTTACATTTTTTTTTTGGGCTGAGCGTGGCTTCGAGAATTGTTTCTTGAGACGATGTAAAAAGAGAACAGGTTTTACCAATTTCGTCAATAATACAGGGGTTAATAACATACCAGAGACACCTTTCACAATGTGTCAAGTTTGACAAAAACCCAACATACGCTTGAGGCAAAACATGCAAAGAGCGTGTTTTGACAATGTATGCATTGTCCTTGAAACTGATTGGCTCACAGCAGATGGATTTTGTAACAGTATCAGTTTAATATCATATTACAGTTTAGTTTTACCAGTGTAAAGCCTGGTATTGCCAAAAGGAAAAGCAGCATCATCATTGTCAGTACCGGTTTAATCCTGTACCGCGTCGCGGAGGGCCGGAGCCTATCCCGGCAGACACAAGGCACAAGGCGGTGTTATGCCCATGATGGGACGCCAGTACATCGCAGGGCATTGGGGGGAATTTACTCGCCGGGCCAAATGGCCAATTTAACCTGGGGCAGCAGAGTGTCTTTGTACGGTGGGAGAAGTACCCGGCGAAAACCCACGCGGACTCAGTGAGAGAGAGAGAACTCGCAAACTCCACACTGTGAGGAACCCAAGCCGGGAACTGAACCAGGGCCCTTCTTGCTGTGAAGTAGCAGCCCTACTCACTGCGTATCTCCGCGTCACCCCAAAAGGCAAAGCGATAATAATAATACAATTTGTAATGCGCTGCGCAAATTCCATACCTGGACATGGTCGAGACACGGATACAGAGGCGTAGTGAGGAAACTTCAGAGGGGCAGGGGAAGGCAACTGGGCGATCAGCCGCGCCAGCATTTGCCAGACACTGCATCTCGGGAAGGACTTTCTTTTCTGAAAGGTGTAAATGTCACCAGTATACGGATCCTGTACTGGCAATAATGCAGTTGTTACGATCTTAAAAGAACACATTGACTCTTTCCAGAAGATAGATTAGTAGATATTTATTATTATTACAGCGGACCGTAACCAGTTTGCTTGCAAGCTCTAGATGCGGGATATCTACGACACAACTATGGTTCCTGTCTCTAACACTGGCTCCTCTCTCTAACACTGCCTGTTGTCTCTAATAATGACGCCTGTCTCTAGCGCTGGCTCAATCTCAAACGCTGGCCCCTATCTCTAAAACTGACTCCTATCTCTAACACTGGCCCTGTCTCTAAAACTAGATAAAATGTATTATTGCAACAGAAAGTATCCTGTGAGCTTGCAAGCTCTCGGTGCGGGATTCCTACGGTAAGACAAACATTCGAATTTGACCAATGCAACAATAACAACAATGCTTGTAAACAAATGACAAATAAACAAATTCACAGCAACAATATGTACAAAGAGGGCTGCGTGGTGGCTGCACAGTGAGTAGCGCTGCTACCTTACAGCAAGAAGATCCCGGGTTCGATTCCCGGCTCCAGTGCCTTTCTGTGAGTTTGTGTGTTCTCTCCCCGTGCCTGCATGGGTTTTTAGCTGGGTACTCCGGTTTCCTCCGACCGTCAAAAGACATGCTGTTGCCTAGGTTAATTGGCCTGTTGAGTAAATTGCTCCAAAGTGTCCTGCGATGTACTGGCCTCGTGCCCTGTATCTACCTGCATAGGCTGCGACCCCTCCGCGACGCTGTACAGGATTAAGTTGCATTGATAATGATGATGATGAATTTGTACATCTCAATGTCAGAAACCACTTAATCCTGTACCGCATCGCGGAGGGCCGGAGCTTATCCCGGCAGACACAAGGCGTATGGCGGGGCTATGCCCAGGATAGGACGCCAGTACATCGCAAGCCATTGGGGGACATTTACTCGGCGGGCCAATTAACCTAGGGCAACAGAGTGTCTTTATACGGTGAGAGGAGTACCCAGCGAAAACCCACGCGGACTAAGAGAGAGAGAGAGAACTCGCAAACTCCACACTGTGAGGAACTCAAGCCGGGAACTGAACCTAGGACCTTCTTGCTGTGAAGTAGCAGCGCTACTCACTGCGTATCTCCGCGTCACCCCAAAAGGCAAAGCGATAATAATAATACAATTTGTAAGGCGCTGCGCAAATTCCATACCTGGACATGGTCGAGACACGGATACAGAGGCGTAGTGAGGAAACTTCAGAGGGGCAGGGGAAGGCAACTGGGCGGTCATCCGGCGCCAACATTTGCCAGACACTGCATTTCGGGAAGGACTTTCTTTATTTAAAGGTGTAAATGTCACCAGTATAAAGATCCTGTACCGGCAATAATGCAGTTGTTACGATCTTAAAAGAACAAATGGACTCTTTCCAGAAGATAGCTTAGTGGATGTTTATTATTATTACAGCTGACCGTAACCAGTGAGCTTGTAAGCTCTAGATACGGGATATCTGCGACACAACTATGGTTCCTGTTTCTAACACTGGCTCCTGTCTCCAACATTGGCTGCTATCTGTAACAATGGCTCCTGTCTCTAACGTTGGCTCCTATCTCTAAAACTGGCTCCTGTCCATAACACTGGCCCTGTCCCTAAAACTAGATAAATGTTTATTATTATTATTATTGCAGCAGAAAGTACCCAGTGAGCTTGCAAGATCTGGGTCCGGGATTCCTACGGCACGACAAACGTTCGAGCTGACCAACGCAACAATAACAATGCATGCAAACAAATGACAAATTATCAAATTCACAGTAACAATTTGTACAAAGAGGGCTGCGCGGTGGCTGACAGTGAGTAGCGCTGCTACCTTACTGCAGGAAGATCCCAGGTTTGCTTCCCGGCTCGAGTGCTTTTCTGTGTGGAGCTTGCGTGTTCTCTCTCCGCTAAATCCTGTACCGCTTAATCCTGTACCGCGTCGCGGTGAGTCGGAGCCTATCGCGGCAGGCATAGGGCGCAATACAGGGATATACCCACAATGGGACACTAGTCCATCACCGGGCACAGGGCAATTTAGTCTGAAAGCCAATTAACTTATGCAGCAGCATGTTTTTTGGACTGTGGGAGGAAGCTGAAGTGCCCAGCGAAAACCCACACGGATACGGGGAGAACATGCAAACTCCACACAGAAAGGCACCCGAGCCGAGAATCAAACCCGGGAACTTCTTGCTGCGAGGCGACAGCGCTACCCACTGGGCCACCGTGCCACCCTGAATTTGTACAATGAGATACTAATCGTCATCTTAAATCAATTGTATAGTGCAATATTTCACAATTAAACACACAGCACTGATGTATGCAAAGGCAACTTTTACAATGTGTCAAGTTTGTAATATTTAAAGAAAACATGCTTTTGAAAAAACATGCAAAAAAAATTTGACGAGACAGGGTTGTAAAGAAATTCGTCTCTGGTTTGGGGCCTGTGTTTCCGGTATAATGCATACATTACCAACACATGTTGTTGCATATTTCACCAAAGCATGTGTGTGTGTTTCGCAAAACTCACTTTTTGAAGGTTTCTATTTGATGTTTTACAGTTTTGACACTTGTATAATTGCCGAAAATGGTAAAACATTTTATTTTTATACATCATCTGTGTACCGGAAAAAAGCTGCTCTTAGATGTCTCTTCAGAGCTCATATCTTGGGAAACCGGTTTGATTCACATTCAAGACCAACACCAAAACCAGCGACGACTTCTGAACCGGTCCGATGGCCCTCCCCTAGGTCGATTACTTTGTGCGGTGTTGGCGTAAACGAAACAACGAGGAGACAAAGGTGGCAGGGTGGGCGTGGGGCTGGCCACCCACCCCCTCGGTGCACCGTGCCGGCCTTCATAGGTGCTACTCGCTAAGAGTGCTTTATCATACATTCTGTTGAGGCGATTGCGGGGAGCTATGTCTATCGCACGGGTTACAAAAGAGATGGACTGAAGTGTGCGTATGCGAGTGAATGAGCAAGCGAGTAAGTGAGTGAGTGAGCGAGGGGGCAAGTGAGCGAGTGGGTGAGTGAATGAATAAGTTAATGAGTGAGGCTTGGGCTAGATTCCGGCAGTGGTTCTTAACCTGGGTTCGATCGAACCCCAGGGGTTCGGTGAGTCAGTCTCAGGGGTTCGGTGGAGGTCAAGACACACACCTTACTCATATGATTCGTGATGACACGCCCCGCTTGGCCATCACTGGCTGCAGGTGATCACATTTTATTTTTCCAATAAAGAAGGGTTCGGTGAAACGCGCATATGAAACTGGTGGGGTTCAGTATCTCCAACAAGGTTAAGAACCACCGCCCGCTAGAGAATAAACAGAATGATGGGTGAGTGAGTGGGTGAGTAGGTGGGTGAGTGACATAGGCGAGAGAAGCAATGGGTCTGATGTGTGCGTGGATATATTTGTCCCGTGAGCTCCTCCTGTACGTAGATTGGCACATTAGTCAATCCTTCTGTAATTATCGAGTTTTCGACGCCTCAAAGTTGCGCCTGGCCCGGCAAAAGTGCCACGGTGATGTCACCATTGCTAATTGGCGAATGGCGGCTGCTGTTGTTGTTGTGACGTTTTGGTGACGTCACACACACTGGCCCCGCCGCTCCGCGAGTCACGTGACCTTATATGCAAATCACTCTTGCAAACTAATGTGACGTTGCCAGCCACTTGGGGCTGGGTCTAATATTAATAATATTTAATAATTATTATTTGCATTTCTAAAGCGCCTTTGACTGGAATGTCACAAAGCACTGCACAGAGCTGTGGAGAGAACTGTCAACAATAACATCAGAATAGATTAATGAAGTATAATATTGATGATTGCTTCGAAAAGCTGCTCTCTCGGGACAGCCGCGTCGATGGCTCTCTCTCCACTCCTCGCGACGTTTCGCCTCACACGTTGGAGGCATCCTCAGGCGAAGTGTTCGTGCGCGGCTTCTCATCTCATCTCATTATCTGAAACCGCTTAATCCTATATAGGGTCACGGTGAGCCGGAGCCTATCCCTGAAACACAGGGCGCAAGGCAGGGATACACCCGACGACGGGACGCCATTCCATCGCCGGGCATT
>JAZEWT010000007.1:27139153-27153115 GCA_036362905.1 Mordacia mordax | reverse complement strand
GTTTTGGTCCAGGGATTGGGTCGTCGAGGCCCCCCGCCACGACTGCTACCCAAACCACATAACGGAGTTCAAATTGTAAAATATCACATAGTGTTTATTGAAAACCCAAACATACCGACTCTTACTTAAATGCATCGGTATGTGTGTGCCTGCTCGGGAACATTTATTCCTTCCTCCAGATTGTGGCTTAGTGGTGCCATGCTGGGATTCTGGCTTTCTTCTGACCTGCGCCTGCTCGGGAACATATGTTCCTTCCTTGTTTATTGAAGATTTTTTTTTCTGCTGCCTTTATGTCCTATAATTTATCGCTACTGTTTGACATTCAGTTGAACTGTCCTTATGTTGTTGTTGACATGCCGTTCTCTCCACTACTTGGATTTGTGAGAAAAAAAATTTCATTGTTGCTGATTTTACATTGTCTGTCGTTGTTGATGTGCCGTTCTCTCTGCAGCTCTGTGTAGCGCTTTGTTATCCTCGGGTAAAAAGCGCTTCATAAATGCAATTATTATTATTATCACCCCTCACAAAAATCCGCTCTCATCAAAACTCTCATATACCAGGCAAAACAAGTGTCTGATTACAAAAGTTTGAGAACTGAGATTCTACATGTCAAGAATTCTCTTCAACTTAACGGTTATAGCAACAGAGCTCTAATTAATGAAAACAGACTGAACATCACAAAGGGTGGAAATCATAAATTTAATTATATTGCCAGAGTAACTGTAAATTAGCTAAAATTCTAGAAAACTAAAAATTTAAGTAAGATTTGGCACAGTACAAACAATCGAAGGACTTCTAAATAGTATCAAAGATAAACTACCTAAATTATTCACAGAAGGCGTTACTGCATCACCTGTTCATGTGGACAATGTTAGGTTGGTCAGAAGGGTAGAAATATTTGTACACCTTTAAGAGAACATCAAAGGAATATCAAAAACTTCGAAAACCAGATTTTGGTGGTCACAAAACACGCTTGCCAAAAGGGTCACACAATTGATTTTGATAACGTCGACATTTCATGTAAAAATAACCATTATTGGTCGAGACAAATCCGAGAGTCTATTGAAATTGATAAAAATGAAAACAATTTCAATCGTTCTGATAGCTACAAAACTAAGTGCGGCCTTATAAAGCATTCTCAAACTATAAATTCATTAATATTAACAATAAGAATTGCAAATACAGAGAGATTTTCACCCGACGGTCACAAAGCGCTGCTCGGAGCTGTGGAGAGAGCGGCATGTCAGAAACAACAGTATAAGAGCAGTTCAATTGAAGGTCAAATGGTTGCTATAATTTTGAGACATGAAATAAGCAATTAAAATTATTGTTAAACGAAGGAAGGAATGAGTGTTCTCGAGCGGGCGCAGGTCGGCAGCAAGCCATCATCCCAGCGCGACAACGGTGAGCCACATCGGCAGTCTTGGCTGGAGGACTTGAGAGCCTTGCAGAACGAGTGAGTTTTGAGACGAGATTTTATATTGGATTGTGGGAGGGTTTAACATTGGAATCTGTGGGAGGGTTTAATATTGGATTCTATAGGAGGGTTTAACATTGGAATTTGTGGGAGGATTTAACATTGAAGTGTATGGGAGGATTTAACATTGGAGTCTATGGGATGATTTAACGTTGGAATTTGTGAACTGTGGGAGGAAACCGGAGTGCCTGGCGACAACCCACGTGGACACGGATAACATGCAAACTCCGCATAGAAAGGCACCCGAGCCGAGATTCGAACCTGGGACCTTTCTGCTGTGAGACGACAGCGCTATCCAACGGGCTACCGTGCCACCATCATTGGAGTCTAATAACAATAATTGCATTTATATAGCACCTCTCATCTCATCTCATTGTCTGAAACCGCTTAGTCCTATACAGAGTCACGGTGAAGCCGGAGCCTATCCCGGCAGACACAGGGCGCAAGGCAAGGATATACCGACGATGGGACGCCAGTCCATCGCCGGGCACTGCGGGGCAATTTAGCCTGCGAGCCAATCAACCTATGTAGCAGCATGCTTTTTGGACTGTGGGAGGAAACCGGAGTGCCCGGCGAAAACCCACGTGGACACGGGGAGAGCATGCAAACTCCACACAGAAAGGCACCCGAGCCGAGAGATTCGAACCCGGGACCTTCTTGCTGTGAGGCGACAGCGCTAACCACTGGGCCACCGCGCCGCCCTTATATAGCACCTGATTAATCTAATCTAATTTACCAAGTGTTTTAAAAACCTCTGTAATTGTTACCACACCCCTCAATCACCCCCCCCCATCCTTAGCAATGAGTGAGTGCAGCTCGCCCGTGCTGTGATGACGTCACAGCCTCCCCCATATAAGGGAGATCGAAAACGTTTCTCATTATTCAGAAGCGAACCCGCCTCAAGTTGGTACGCGTTGCCGAATGATGCTGATTGCAGTTATCAGCGAAACGTCGTATTTAATTTATAATTGCTGTGAGTTTACTCTTCAACACACTGGTGTGCTGAGATAGTAAAGAATTGGCACGTTTTGTCAACGTTAACATACTTTACTTATTGGCGCTTGTGGGGTAGTGAAGGGTTTACGACAAACATTTTTTATGCGACCTAATGCAAAAAATGGAAGCAACTGATAACGTGCTCACTGTTTTACTGATAAAATCTTTGTAGGCAAAGGACGCAGTATCTGCAAAATATATTTCACATGAGTACTCAAACGCAACATAAGTGGCACTGAGCCAGGAATCGAACTCGGGTCTTTCTTGATGGGAGGTGGTAGCACTATCCACTGCACAGCCAATGTGCATTAATACTGTTCGACAATCCCTAATGTGACCAAGTGAAGACATTACCCTCTCCTCGCTGCCATCTTTAAGTCTCCACCACTGCACCAAAGTGTGGTTGTCCCTGTGGCCTCGGCAGTAGAAGGAGCAGTGCAGGAAGATATCGTTTCCTACGATTACGGTCGTATTCGTTGGTGTGTAGACCGGGAGTTCTTCACGCGAGCAAAGACACACGCCCACAGTACTGCTAAGGTGTGAATGGAATAGTTAGCAATGTTTGATCATAGACTTGTGGTGGTGGAGGGGTTTGCATGTCCCAATGAACCCCAGAGATATGTCACCTGAAGTCTAGTGCTCTAACTAGGTTCTCCCTTCGTGATAAGGTCTGGAGTCCAGCACTCCTGCTAGGGTGTCCCTTGGTAAACAAATCAGGATTCTTGCACTCCTGCTAGAATCTCCCTTAGTGAACAGGTATGGAGTCTTAAACGCCTGCTATGGCCTCCCGTGATGAACAAGTCCGAAGGACAGCACTTCTGCTTTGGTCTCCCTGGCAGGAGTGCTAGACTCGTGAGGCCAGGGGGAGGTTTTAGACAAATAATAATATTTCGAACCTCTGACTACAGGACCTTGGCATCAAGAAGGGCATCCGGCTGTACAATTCTGATCCAATTCCCCGATCCATTGGGTGCAGCCAGCCATTCCTGTCAACCTGGATAGCAACCGTTGAAACTGGTCATGTGTGTAGAGTGTTGTTCATCTTTTTTGTAACTGACGATGACGATAATGATCTTGCCGAACCATCAGCTTACCTTTAGAGGGTGACACGTGTAGCTTCACAATACTGTGTCCTTCACTGTAGGAGGGGATGCGGACGACTTCGCAGCGATACTGTGCCGAATCCTTCAGCCGCACCTCACGCATTACTATAGACACGTCGCATATCATGGAGTTACCAGCCCATTGGATGTTCGAAGAAGATATCTCCTCACCGTTCTTGAAGAAGATCTATAACAGAGATGATTTGGCATCAGGAAGGGTATTCAGTCATTGAACAATACCCACCCCCCCCCACCTGCACCCCTCCAACCTCCAACCCCCCAACCTCCACAACTGCTGAAACTGGATTAACCTGGATTCCTGCCCTTTTAAAGTGTTGGCCTGTGTGTGGTTTCATGTGGAACAGTTGTGTAGAGGTTATTACGCTGCACTATGAAACCGGTGGTTTAGGTTTGATGTTGGCTAATGGCCAGCAACAGTGACACATTTTTGAACTGGTCCTGCCAGGCATTCCCTAGGTAGATTAATACCTGGTCCGATTTGCAAACATTGCCACAAGGGAGACAAAAGCGCCCGGGCAAGGTATTGACCACGCAGCTCCCTCATGTGCCATGCCTTTCGTCATAAATGCTTCATACTAAATGTACTTCAACCTACAGTCTATTAAAAACGATTTCGGGATAGCCATGTCGAGCACTCTCTCTCTCCCCTTTGCTTGACATGGCGCTCGACACGACTATCCTGAGAGAAGAGTTTTGCTAAGCAATTATAATACATCGAGGCGTGGAAACCTACATCAGTAGAGTCTGTTAAGGCTATACAGGATCTTTGGCTCGTTGTGGCTTCCTCTAGGTAATGAAAGTTGCAAGCAAGCATGTGACCATTGCCGTGAAAACCTCGATGAATACGTCAACACTATCATGGAGGTGCTATGTTTGTAGGTAGAACATGAGTCTCCAGTCGATCCATGCCCTGTATGTATGACAGTGAAGTTTCGCGAATAATGATGGGAAGCTTGTTCCAGAGAGAGTGATACTGCATGAGCCATGTGTAACGGCTCTGTGCGGTCAGATATTCAGAACTGTCTGTTAGAGGAACGCACACCTGTGAATAATAGACCGGAGTGCAAAGGCAATACTGTACCCGATTCTCGTCATTCATCTGGAGCTTCCACCATTGCACCAGGGTGTGCTGGTCGCTTTGCAGTATCGCGCAGTTATAGGAGCAGGAGAGCCGCACGTCATCGCCCTCCATCGCGTCCACCTCCACTTCCGTGTGGACGGAGATCGAACTCTCATATGCCACTGCAATGGTGGCAGCGAGCGCGTCTGTGGGCACAGAGGCTCGGGTTTTTATTTACGAAGGAAATGTGTTTCCTTCCGTGAATCATAACTCTCACATTTGCAACGAATGCTTCATGTACAATCAAAATAAAACCCAGAAGTATCCACAGACAACAGTTTGTTGCATCGAGTAACTGCATAGCTCAGAGGAGGGGAATTCGCTGGATGCAGAAGGAAAACTGGTTTCTTGGGTCATGTGACCAGATTCCTGGTCACAAAGGGAGCATCGTTATTCCCAACTGGATTAAATAGGCTGCAACTGGACAGGGCCAGATATTAAAGACAGGCAGATGAGCTATGTAGGAGCATTCGCCAGGAGCAGCCATAGGAGAAGCCAGTAGCTGGAGTACTCCACGAGACAGAATTGGATCTATCCCAGCTAGCTGTCAGTTACCAGCTTTCCCAACTCTTACAGCATCGTGTACTAGGTCAGAGGGAGGTTAATAATCCTTTTACATGTTACAAAAGGCTCATTTACCCGCCCCTGACTTATGTCCCTATCCCCATCACTGTATTATGATCTACATATTGGCTGCCGAAAAAGCAACAAATTAGGCCACTGGCAGCCAGTGTTGCTTGTGAACAAAAACACTGCTCATTGCCCTTCCAGCAAGCAGATTGTCTGCAACTGCTCTGACCGCAATCAGAGCAGCTGCAGACAATCCTGGAAGTGCACCATGGGCCGTCTCAGGCACCTGGCCGCAGCGGGACCGTCAATCGCCCCCGTGGTTGCTGCAGTCTCCGTATTCAACGCACTCGAGGAAACGCCCTCTGAAATCACCAATCAGGCTGAGTCTGTTACCCCAGGTGCTAAGCCTGTTGGGCACCAGGGCCCCGTCGCACGGCTGTGCCGCCACACTCGAGGAAGCCATCTCCGGGGCTCGTCCCCACCGTAGCCGCACTTGTTGCGGGGCCTCACCTCCCCGGATCGTTGCTGGGCTAAGGCCCTCCATGGGTGCGGAGCACATCGGGTGCAGGGGCTCTGCCGCCCGACTCTATCAACATTCTCGAGTCGGCCACCTCCAGAGCTCGTTCCCACCGTGGCCGCACTTGTTGCGGGTGTGACCGGTGGCTATGGTAATGAGTTGTACATACTCATGGTTGCACATTAGAATGCTGGCATGTTAGCATCGCACACGCCCCCACGTACAGGGAAACACGCCCACCCTTGCAGAAGCGTTTCTCAGAGTGAGTGAAGCGTGATTAAGGGGAGTACTCGCCGCTTGAGCTCTGAACATATTTCTAAAATTATTTCCTTAGTTGGTTAATAACGGGATGTTCTGTATTATCCGCAGGGCTGTGGAGTTTTGATGTAACTATGTGTGTTGGTGGGTGTCTATGAACGTACGTGGTGTTAAGCGGTTCGAGCGAGATATTATTATTTAGGAGAGAGGGGGGAATCTTTTGTTGGTTTTGGCGCGTAGAGCACGTGGCTGCACGCAGCGGCCATCTTAGGTGCGCACGGTATGTTTTATCGAGAGTGTGAGTGCTGGCGTGATTGACGGCTGTGGAGTTTTGATGTGACTACATATGTTGGTGGGTGTGTATCAAGGTGCTGTGTCTGCAGAGTGAATAAATATCATTTCGAGAGACGATACGTGTGGAAGCAAGTCCTTGTGGTGGAAAAGAGTATCGGGTGTCGACGAACCAGGAGCAGTGCATGCGAAGCGCGAGGAGGGATTAAACAAACACAACGCAGAACTTTACCATCCGAATCTCCTCCTCGCCACGTGTGCACTCGCGTGCACCGAGTTCACCTGGTTATCTGACATTCTAACTAGCCTAGGTGCCGGCCTGCAGTCTCTCGTGCGATCGGCGGCCGTATCTTGGGTGTGGAGAGAGGCGATGCAGGTTGGCGCCAGCTACATTGGCGCCGTAACTCGGATCCTATGTAAATGGACCACTCGTTTGGTCGCTGAGTGTTTTGTACAACGTAGAGAGGGAGATATCGATCCTGTTTTCTGTTGCAACGGAGTGATGGCGGACGAACAGCTGAAAACGTTGGAGCATGTGAGAGTGAGTGAGGTGGTGAGCAAGAGGGTGAGTAGTGGTGAGCAAGAGGCTGAGTGTAGCAAGTTAGGGGAGCGGTGGTGCAGCGGTTAGTGCGCTGTGTGGGGAGTGGTGGTGCAGCGGTTAGCACGCTGTGAGTAGTGGTGAGCAGGGTGAGTAGTCAGAGGGGAGCGGTGGTGCAGCGGTTAGCGCGCTGTGAGTAGTGGTGAGCAGGGTGAGTGTAGTCAGAGGGGAGCGGTGGTGCAGCGGTTAGCGCGCTGTGAGTAGTGGTGAGCAGGGTGAGTAGTCAGAGGGGAGCAGTGGTGCAGCGGTTAGCGCGCTGTGTGGGGAGTGGTGGTGAAGTGGTTAGCGCGCTGTGAGTAGTGGTGAGCAGGGTGAGTGTAGTGAGAGGAGAGCGGTGGTGCAGCAGTTAGCGCACTGTGTGAGGTGGTGAGTAGTGGTGAGCGGGGATGTGAGTGCCTGAGAATTGGAGATGTTTCTGAGTTTAATTGTTTAGTATAAATATTGTTTTCGGGAACGTGTTGGTTGGTTCAGTCAGGGCGTTAGACGTGGAGTTTATTACGGTTTAAGGGATATGAGTAGTGGGAAATGTAGGTGGAAAGGTAGTACACATTGAAGTCCGTACGAGATAGGGAATAAGGTTTGGTGGCGAAAGGAGTGACGACTTTGGGGGGTTGTGGTGGAAGATTCAGCAGGTAATGGTTGGATTGTGAAGCTTGGGATGCAGGTTAATCTAAGAGTAAGATGGAGTATTTGGTGCAGTGTTCTCATGTAGAGGTGAGAGCCGGGCTATGAGGGGATCTGAGATCAATGTGTGTGCGGCACTACATTTAGGCTGTGGGGGTTCGAGACGATAGTCCCTTTTGACAGAGTTTGTCACCAGGAGTCCGGATCTTCATGGCATACTCGGGTCTCCCTGTATTCAGGTTGGTCAAGAGGAGGCAAAAGGGACCTCGGTGATAAGGGATCTAAGTTGATGAGACGGTGAGTGGCACCGTGGTGTGGTGGTGGAGATTCGAGACGATAGTACTTTCGACCGGGTCTGTTATTAGGAGTCCGGATCTTCGTGGTATACTTGGGTCTTAATGTATCGGGGTTGGTTGTGAGATAAGGGATTCTTGTGATAAAGGGCCCAAGTTGGTGATAGTGTAGATCACCGTATTTGTGCGAGGGAGGGATTAGGGGAAGCCTGTGATAAAGGGTCTAGGTTGGTGATGTGGTATGTCATCCTGATTGGTTGGGAAGTATAAGGGACTTCTGTGTTAAGGGGGTTAGGTTGGTGGTACCGTGTGGATGGACCGTTGGGTTATGTGCGACCATGATAGTACAATTCAGGAAGGGTGAATGTAACCGGTGGCAATGATAATGAGTTGTACATATTCATGGTCGCACATTAGAATCCTGGCGTATTGGCGTCGTACACGCCCCCACATACAGGGAAATATGCCCACCCTTTGTGGAAGCGATTCTCAAGAGTGAGTGAAGCATGATGGAGGTGTACTCGCCGCTTGAGCGCTGCACATATTTACAAAATTATATCCTTAGTTGGTTAATAACGGGGTGTTCTGTATTATCCGCAGGGCTGTGAAGTTTTGATGTGACTACGTGTGTTGGTGGGTGTCTATGAAGGTACGTGGTGTTAAGCGGTTCGACTGAGATTATTATTTAGGAGGGAAATCTTTTGTTGGTTTTGGCGCGGAGTGCATGTGGCTGCACGCGGCAGCCATCTTATGTGTGCGCGGTGTTTTTTTTAACCGTGGGAGTGAGTGAAGCGTGATTGAGGTGCTGTGTCTGCAGAGTGAATAAACATTTCGAGAGAAGATACTTGTGGAAGCAAGTCCTTGTGGAAAGGAGTGTCGAGCGTCAGCGAACAAGCAGCGGTGCATGCGAAGCACGAGGAGGATTCAACAAAAACAACGCGGAACATTACCATCCAAATCTCCTCCTCGCCACGTGTACACTCGCGTTCACTGAGTTCACATGTTATTTGACATTATAACTGGCCTAGGCGCTGGTCTGCAGTCTCGTGCGATCAGCGGCCGTATCGTGGGAAGAGAGACGGTGCAGGTTGGTGCCGGCCACACGGGGACTCACCATATTACGACCCCCCCCCCCCCCATGGGGAGGATCCTTCAGGCCTCCGGCCAGTTATTGAAGTCAGGAATGCACAGATATAGAACTCTTGGGTGTACACATCAGAAGGGGATCGCCAGGTATGTGAAAGGTTTCTTTTCATGAGATGCAAATTAGGGGACTAGCCACAGACAAAGCAGGGAGGGGGTTATCGTAGTTCTGGGGTGGGAATAAGATAAGGAAATGAGTGTTAATGTGATTCAGATGTAGACCTTACACAACAAAAGATGACTCGACACGTGCATAGTACCCACATATATAAAGGAGCAACAGGCACTTCGCACACATACTGCGCCTGAGGATGCCTCTAACGTATGAGGCAAAACGTCGCGAGGAGTGGAGAGAGAGCCATCGACGCGGCTGTCCCGAGAGAGCAGCTTTTCGAAGCAATCATGCATCGAGCCGTGAAAACCTACATCATTGCAATGCATACATTGTCAAAACATTTTGTTTGCATGTTTTACTACAAGCAGATGTGGTTGATGACTTGAAAACGGCATCTATTTGAAGCTAACATCGTAACACCTAAACGATTGCCAGAAACGGTAAAAAAATGTTTTTAGCATGTGCAGCATTATCTGAATGCATACGTTTTCAGTTTAAATGCAGCTGGTATATATATTCATTCCACAGCAGAAGAAAATCGGAGTTCCTATTGAGAACCCACTTGGACTTGGGGAGAGGCACACACAAATTTCACGTAGCAGAAAGGTGGAAAGCGAACCTGGGAAATTGTTGCTGTGAGGTGGCAGTGTTACCCACTACACCACCGTGCCACCCTCCACAGCAGCAAATGACTTTCCATCAGTACATCAGTACCATTAGTTGGCATGAGACGATTTAAACTCTACTCACAAGTGAGGATGATGACAGCAGGCAGTACCCCCAGCATTGGAGGATTAGTTGGTGGTCATGTGCAATGCCGAGTTCCTGCAACCAAGGAAATCACCAGTCAGCAATGTAGTCTTTGTATAGTAATGGTGTAAGTATATGCAGCATCACTACCAGAAATTGTGATGCTGCCCCATAATGGACGATGGGCCAATAATTGTCAGCATGAGCAACTCTCTCCAGAACACACTTTGTCTTATTTACCAACCCAAGAAAAGTTATTGTTGCTGATTTGCCGTTCTCTGCCGTTGTTGCTGGCGTGCCATGACTATTATGTTAGTAAACAATGTAATTCAAGTCTTTGATTGTTTCCATAAAATAAATAACGTGGCCCGAAGTCCCCACATTCATTCGAAGTCGGTAGGCCCAAGCACCACAGGTCTGGCTGATTGAAAGTCTAGCGCTGATCACTTAAGTTATAACAACATACATTAATAGAATACATTATAATAATGTGGAAAGCACCTGTCACCTAAAGGCAGCAAGGCGCTGTAATATCGACCACTTACATCATGTTTTTCAGCCGTGATCAATCCACCACTGGATGAATACCCTGAAAAGCCATCTCATGATCTCATCTCATTATCTGAAACCGCTTAATCCTATATAGGGTCACGGTGAGCCGGAGCCTATCCCGGAAACACAGGGCGTAAGGCAGGAATACACCCGACGACGGGACGCCAGTCCATCGCCGAATTTCAGTAAATCAATTGTTCCAACCCCAATGATACTAGAATGATACTAGAAACAACCCCGGCGTGTGCACCTTGGGGCTAAGGGAGTGTTGAATTCTCGATAGCATGTCACGAGACAGACCAAGGTGTCATACCTAACCACTGTACCAGAGGCAAAGGCACACCCCGCCGACCCCACCGTATAGCCTCAGCAGACTGTATGGGAAAGTGCCGTGAGCGAGCACCTATGAGGTCGACACGGCACACAATAAAGTGGGTGACCATCACAACGCCCGACCTGCAATACGTATTCATTTGAGGCTGAGTCAACCAAGGGGAGGCCCTAGACCGATTCAGAAAATTGTCACTAGTGTTGATCGTGAGCTGGATTCGAACTCGAGCTGCCAGGTGTGCAGAGCAGCGCGCTAACCGCTGAGCCACCGCACGAGTGCATGGGTAAATAAGGGGATTGGTGAGTAAGGGGACTGGTGAGTGAGTGGATGGCTGGTTGAGTGAATGAATAGTTGAGTGAATGGATGAGTAAATGGATGGGTGGATGAGTAAATGGATATGTGGGTGAGTAGATGGATGGGTGAGTGAGTGTGTGAGTGGGTGATTGGTTATGTTCAAGCTACACGGCGGACCTGTGTTTGTAGGTGAGTGGGTGAGTGGCTGGGTGAGGGAGTGTGGATTGAGTATTTTGGTGAGCGTGTATGTGAGTGGGTGGATGGGTGTAAGTGGCGGTATTAAGGCTACACGGAGGAACTCTGTGTAGGTGAGTGGGTGGGTGAGTGGCTGTGTTAAGACTGCACATGGTAGCACTGGGGCGGCGCGGTGGCCCAGTGGTTAGCGCTGTCGCCTCACAGCAAGAAGGTCCCGGGTTCGAATCTCTCGGCTCGGGTGCCTTTCTGTGTGGAGTTTGCATGCTCTCCCCGTGTCCGCGTGGGTTTTCGCCGGGCACTCCGGTTTCCTCCCACAGTCCAAAAGGCATGCTGCTACATAGGTTGATTGGCTCGCAGGCTAAATTGCCCCGCAGTGCCCGGTGATGGACTGGCGTCCCATCGTCGGTATATCCTTGCCTTGCGCCCTGTGTCTGCCGGGATAGGCTCCGGCTTCACCGTGACCCTATATAGGACTAAGCGGTTTCAGACAATGAGATGAGATGGGAGAGATGGTAGCACTGTGTGGAGGTGAGTGGCTGAGTGAGTAGGTGAGTGAGTCGCTATGTGGTTGAGAGATCAGCGAGGCGGCGGCCCCTGGGCTCTTACCTGTGTCGAGCTGCGATCAAGACCTGGGGAGTGGTGGGGGTAGGGGAAGCTCTGCTCGTTGCTCGGGGGCGACTCGAGGGCGACTCAAGGTCGACTCAGCTCTGCTCCCGCCGCGAGCTCCCTTCCTCCATCATCTTAACAGTGAAAACGAAACAGCGACCGCTTCCTCATTCCGGAGAGAGGGGAGGGGGACAGATGTGGCTGTGTGGGAGTGCAGTCCGTGGGTGTGGAGCGGTCGCGCAGCGGTTAGCGCACTGTGCGTGTGAGTGGGATGAGCGGTGGCGCAGTTTGTGTCTGTGGTCGTGGTGGGAACGTGGTGGTGAGGTGTGGGAACCTGTGAGCCCCAGGCTACTGTGGGCTCGCCTCCCTATAAAGGCCGATGAGTCAGATGCATTCTATGACCTCCTGTTTCAGGTGTTGGCTAAAGTGGTCCATCGGGATAGAGTCATTCTGATAGATGACTTTAATGCCCGAGTGGGTCATGATTCAGACACCTGGACTGGAGTGAATGAAAGGCATGTGTGGTGTTTCGGTGGAGAACCCTCCAAAGGAGTCGACCTCAGTCGTAATCCCCACCAGACGCTCATGGGTCCAACTTGCGCATGCGGCCATGTGCGGCGTGGAGCCATGTGGCACGGGCTGCCAGAGGTTCCTCAGCGGCGGCATAGTGGTTCACCATCACTCAGCGATGCACTCACCCAGTCAGCGACAAGAGACCAGTGGCGAAAGATGATGCAGAGGCCTTCGAGATGTTTTCAATGCTTTAATTTCAACCACACATACGACCGGGTAGCAGCCCAGGTACTACCCCCACAATCCCCACACATTAGCACTCCCCTACATCGTGTTCGACCTCCTCAAGCACTGCTCAGGCGAGGTCTCCCCGAGCGCATGAGCGCCCACGTTTATAATCACTTACACACCCGCTTTAACTGCCAGCTTAGTTACTCATTAGCTGGAGAGAACATAACTGCCAACCCTGTTATTGATTAGCTCGGCGTGGGCGACAAACACATTACCTCATCCGGCAGCCCCCGCACCATGTGACCCGCTGGCAATTTGGATGGACACGGAGGAGGGGGGGAAGCCTAACGCACTCCCCACCTGCATGTTGCCTGGCACGGTGGAGACTGGGCACCACCTCCCCCCCCAACGGAGAAAATTCCCTCGGACCTTTCGCACCGACGCACCCAGACTCTTGCTGCGCCACAGCCTGGCACTCACACATGCTGGGAACTCATGCCACTCTCTCTCTCTGATGTCGACTCAAACCAGTGGGTTGTACTCGGTCACACACACTGGGGAACACACTCACCAGAACAACAATGCCAACTCAAACCAGTGGGGCACTCCACACACACACCACGCTAACCGCTGTACCACCGTTCTCCACAAACACACAGTGCGCTAACCGTAGCGCCACCGCTCCCTACTCACACAGCGCGCTAACCGCCGCGCCACCGCTCTCCACACACACACTGTACTTTCTCTCTCTCACACAGCAAGCTAAACTTTGCAGCACCGTACTCTCTCCTGGTAGACACCATGGTACCTTCTGCGGTACACCACCACGGTATCATCTCCCGGTACACACCATGGTACCCTCTCCTGGTACATACTACGGTACTCTCCCAGTACACACCACAGTACCCTCTTCGGTACTCACCACGTTACCCTCTCCCGGTACATACTACGGTACTCTCCCAGTACACACCACGGTACCCTCGTCGGTACACACCACGGTACCCTCTCCTGGTACACACCACGGTACCCTATCCCAGTATATATTTACAGTACTCTCCCGGTACACACCACGGTGAACAACACATTATCACGACTCGGTCCACACACACACTGAGGACATTACCACATCACGACAATGACGTCTCACAGGGAGGACAATACAATATCACAATGACAGTGAAGAACAACACAGACTCTGAGGAATAACATACACTGTGGAAGAACACACACTGAGAAACAAGAGAACATCGTGACAACACACAATCTGCACACTTGCTGGCAGTTCCGTTGGTTCCGGCGCAGTTCCCGCCTCCAACATCACTCCTTTCTGGGGTTCGACAGGCCGAGAACCCTCCAAAAGAGCC
>JAZEWT010000007.1:27112428-27123018 GCA_036362905.1 Mordacia mordax | reverse complement strand
GCGAGTGTGGGTGTACAGAGCGAGTGTGAGTGTACAGAGCGAGTGTGAGTGTACAGCGCGAGTGTGAGTGTACAGTGTGAGTGTACAGAGCGACTGTGGGTGTACAGAGCGAGTGTGAGTGTACAGAGCGAGTGTGAGTGTACAGAGCGAGTGTGAGAGTACAGAGCGACTGTGGGTGTACAGAGCGAGTGTGAGTGTACAGAGCGAGTGTGAGTGTACAGAGCGAATACTAGAGTACCTGTGAGTACAGCGAGTGTAGATGTACAGAGCGACTGTGAGTGTACAGAGCGAATGTTAGTGTACCTGTGAGTTTACAAAGCGAGTGTGAGTGCAGAGCGAGTGTAGATGTACAGAGCGACTGTGAGTACGTGTATCTCTATGTGGGTGTCGAGCGGGTTAACCGCTCCACGTGCAGCGGAGTCTGCGGAGCGGTAACATCCGCTCTTCCTCTCACAGAGAGAAGGCCCTACCAGAGGATGTTCGATGTCCTTCTGCACTCCGTCGTTTTCCTCTGGGTTCTCGAGTTTCCTCCCATAGCTAATAGAAAAATCGTTACTTAATATGAAGGCCAGGATGGCCAATGAGGGGTTGGGTGCCCAGCACCACACCCGGCCGCCTTTGTCTCCCTAGTGGCGATGTACTCACCGACTCACCCATTAACTCACCCACTCCCCGCTTGAGCGATTACACACATTTTAAACAAGTCACCTGAGATGGACACAACGTGTCTGCCAGGCCTCACCTGAGTTGACCCTGGCTGTGGTTACCACGTTCTGTTGTCGAACTAAACTTGGCTACGGGACATTTGTGTCTCTCACTTATGCTGTGAATAAACTTATCATCGCCATGAGTGCTATATAGCATTATAATTGTGTTTAAGTATTGGTGGCAATCCGATTCTAGAACTATTTTGTGTAATGAGAATTGCTTGTAGAAGCTGCTCTTTGGGAATAGCGCCGTGAATTCCAGTGACGACGTTTCGCCTCACGGAGGCGGTATCAGGATGATTCTGGATGAGCACTGACCATTTAGATGATACCTGGGGCCCAATTCGAATGAGAGACTGTTGAGAATGATTTTTTTAAATCTTCAGTTTTATTACAGGCGTTACAATTTTTTTTCAGTTGAACTGTTCTGATGTTGACATGCTGCTCTCTCCACAGCTCAGATTTGTAAAAAAAAATGTTGATTGTTTGCTGTTCTTATGTCGTTGTTGCTGACATGCCGTTCTCTGCACAGCTCTGTGCAGCGCTCTGTGACCTTCGGGTGAAAAGCGCTCTAGAAGTAAAATTATTATTGACGAAGGTTTTACAGGTTATACTGCATTTAGCTAATAAAACATATCGTGAGGTGGTATCGCTCCTCACTAAGTCACTGTGTTGCCCTGGCTTCCTTATCTAGGATTGTATTTTAAACAAAATATATCGGGTAATGTGCAAACATCCGAGTGATGAAAGTGTAACTGCAAATTACTCGACTGGAATTAGACACATTACCCCCATATTCCGATAATTTGGCATGAACCTCATGAAGAGAAGTTATAAGACAGCGAGGCTTACCTCAGTTAGGTGAAGCGATAACAGAGGCTGAGACAAATTACACGCAACCAAGATAACACCAGGGTTTAGGATTTAACTGTTGACTGAGTGCTGGCCATGTATAGACAATGAGGGAATCATTGTGTGTGAGAGAGGGTAATGTTGGGGGCAGTGGCGCAGTGGTTAGCGCGCTGCGTTACAGACTCACCAGAGGCTGATTCCTAGATTCCTACTCGTGACCAACGTCCCTCGCAGTGAACACCTGAACTGATCCTGGGCATCCTGTGGGTCTCAGCCTGAAATGAGTACCTCTTGCTGTGTGAATGATAAGCTTTGGAGAAACAAATACCTGAGGCGTGGCAAAATGCACTTGTACTCAGAGTATATGTAGTGTCAGTGTACTTTGTATTTCAGTGTGTAATCTGTGTATGTTGTGTGTATACACTGTGCAATGTGTATATTGTGTGTCAGTGTACATTGTGGTAATGGTTTATATTGCGTGGCAATGTATGCTGTGTATGTGTGTATATTATGTTAGTATATACTGTGCATACTGTGTGTAATGTGTATGTCTTCTGTGTGAGTGTACGCTGTATATAATGTGTGTATTGTGTGTGTGTATAGAATATGTGCAATGTGTGTATATATTGTGTGTGTATGCTGTATGTAATGTATGTGTGTGATGGCGTAATGTGTTTGTATATCTACAGAATCAATGACATGGAGAAGAGACCCTCGACGCAGCTCTGCACTAAAAGGCACCAATGTGATCGATGTTTATACAGCACGGACCTCACTGCAGACATGAAGAAGCATGAGCGAACACACACGGGTGAGAAGCCTTTCATGTGCACTGTGTGTGGGAAAACATTTACACGATCAGGACATCTTAAGAGTCACCAGAGAACACACACGGGTGAGAAGCCCTTCAAGTGCACTGTGTGTGGAAAGGTATTTACAGATTCAGGAACTCTTAAGAAACACCTGAGAACACACACTGGTGAGAAGCCCTTCAAGTGCACTGTGTGTGGGAAGACATTTACACAGCCAGGAGCTCTTAAGAGTCACCAGAGAACACACACGGGTGAGAAGCCTTTCAAGTGCACTGTTTGTGAGAAGACATTTACACAGTCAGGCAATTTTCTCATTCACCAGAGAACGCACACAGGTGATAAGCCCTTCAATTGCACGTTGTGTGGGAAGGCGTTTACACTTTCAGGAACTCTTAAGAGCCACCAGAGAACACACACTGGTGAGAAGCCCTTCAAGTGCACTGTGTGTGGGAAGACATTTACAGAGTCTGGAACTCTTAAGAAGCACCAGAGAATCCACACGGGTGAGACGCCCTTCAAGTGCACTGTTTGTGGGAAGGTGTTTCTACAGTCAAGAGATCTTCATATCCACCAGAGAACACATACAGGAGAGAAAACCTATGAGTGCACTGTGTGTGAGAAGGAGTTTAACATTTCAGAAGTGCCAAACAGGCGTGAGAACATCAGCAAGGAGAAGAAGGTGACATTGACTTGTGACAGTCAAACGACTGTAAAGATCCCAAATGTCGTGAAACAAGAGCCAGAAGAAAACCCCAGCTTTGACACGTGGCCAGGAGTGCAAGTGAAATGTGAAGAAGTGCAGGTGAAATGCGAACACGTGAAGATGGAGTTTGAGGAGTTAAAAGTGGAATGTGAAGATGAAGATTCGACTAAAGGAGCCGAACTCCACGTCGATGCAGGCCGCGTGAAGCAGGAGCAGAATTCAGACCCTGAGGAAGAGCGAGGCAACCCCCAGCAGTTTGTGGATGTGGAGGTGTGGGTGGACTTTATGGACAGAGCAGAGTAGGAGGGGGCAGCACGTGTGAGTGGAGTCTGGGAAAATGCATAACCTGGAGCTCGAGACAGTGTATCTCCAAAGCGTTCAGCTTATTCAGAGATTTGGCTCCTTACAAGAATGCATGCAGATGTCGGCATCATATAGCTTAGACAAAAATCTGATGTGTGTTTCGCAATAGCTGTGTCAGTTATTATCTCTGCTTCACAACATTTCGCATCGTGAGCATCCTCAGGCGTATAGACTGAGGATGCCTCCAACGTGGGAGGCGAAAGCAATCATACACCTACATCAGTACACTCACTGTTTGGCCGATAACATCTTACATCAAGGATGCAATGTCTGGCATATTTTGGCATTAGGTTACTGTCTAACCACCTTCCATGACACTGCCTGTGTGGTTCCTCATATCCCCGAGTCGTTCTCCTCCCTGAATGAAACAACATTATAACCTGCCTTACTTGGGTGATTGAACATAACGCTTGGCTTAGCAGAGTGTGTGGGTGTGGCGCAAGTTCTTTGTATGACTTGCCTTGAAATTCTCCCAACTCGAAACATTGGTCTCATATGACTACTGAGTTCTGAGTAGTTTTGTTAAGTAGTATTACTCATATTTGGAACTTGGCATATACCGAGTTCTGATGAAATAATGCGGTGTTGAGGTTCACCGCATCTCAACACCAACAACAAAACAAATTTCACTCATGATGATTGTGGCCAATAATGAGGTAATTGACTCCTAGACAATGATTATATCTCAAATCAATATGATAACGATAATGAAATAGTACGCAGCGACAGCGAGCTGGTGATGGGTGATTGTCACAAGTCTCTCTGCTATACGAGGAGCGCAGCCACCCTATGAGGCTGTAGCTGCCCCTCAAGCCCCGCTATGCTAATGGGGAGACGTTGGCACGTCCTCTCCCCAGCTCACAGTTGCCTTTCAGTGGCATTCCCAGTGTCGCTCCTTGTGTCACAGGGTACCTGGTCACACTCGGTTAAACGGGACTTTACGGTGATACGCCAGGGTCAGCTTATACTGGACTTACCCGTCCAGACACATGCAACCTCGTATCGGTCTTAGATGTGCGTGTCGCAGATAAGGACATGTTGCGGCGCGCAAAATTACACAGCACCTACACTAGGGAGCAAGGTGGACATCACGGGGTCCCTGAGTCCACCCTCATGGACCAACTGCCTTAAACCAGTAGCTCAGTGGCTGCTACGTCTGCCCAAGCACCTCAACGCTATTTATGAGTTAATGGTTGACCAGGACGATTTATCCGAGGTTCATGTAGAAGAGAAGCAATCGGCAGAGCCACCTAGGCACAGAGATAACTTTCGAGAACAAAGATGGAGAAAACGCCAACGTGTAGAGTGCAAGGGGCCATTTGACGGCAGGCGACTCGACAAGAAGGCGTTCACCATGAGCGAGGCATTCAACATTAATCCATCTAAAGACCTGCTGGCAGAAACCAGGGCTAGCCAAGTGCAGCCAGCGAAAAGTACATGCGGCGAGGCGGCACCTCGTACTCAAGTCTGGCCCGGATTACCGGAGAGCCACCGGGACAGAGTTACTGGCTCAAAGTAACGCCACAACAGCGCTGCCAGTAGCGCACACATTCATAATAATAATAATTGCATTTTTATAGTACTTTTCACCCGAGGGTCACAAAGCGCTGCACAGAGCACCAATTCACTCACCAGTGCTGTACAGTGTGGTTGCCGCGCCAACAAAGACACGTTGTACAGCCAAGACTGTGAGTAGCACCAGCTACAACTGCAGCACGAGACAGACAAAAAGTTGTGACCACAGTACAAGACAGATAAAAGCTGCGACTGCAGTACGAAACTCCGTGACAAAGACAGCGAAGGAGTAACATTCTGAACTCAACGTAGCACATGGCACACGTCAATGGAAAGCTCCTGCGAGGAGATTGCAAAAAGTTGTGAGAACACACGTGGCTGGGCGGTGCAGCGGGGTGAGTGGCAGAAAATCATAGGGGCGTCTCAAGATGGACGATGAGAGCGACAGCAGTTCCGGCGAGTTGGCACAAGCCAGCAGTGGATTGAGCTTGACTCTGGTGAATGCCACTGTATGGAAAAGCGTCTCCAACATCGCCTGTAATGGGGAACATGCATCGGAGACGAGTGCACGTCAACGGCGGACAGCTTCATGAGACAGTCGAGCCAGCAGCAGACCGAGCGTGACTGGTGAAACTGTGCTGGGGAGAAAGGATTTGCCACAACATCCACTGCAGGCGCGTTGAACACAGCTGCAACAGCGGCGTGTGAAAGCTCGGCGGCTGTGAACATAACTTGCACGGCTGCAATAGGGCCCAGCGCACAACAGTGGCGGCCGTCTCCGTTAGATAGCCAGGCCAGCAGGGGAAAGTGTCTGACTGCGGTACGAATGTGATTGTGGGCACAATGTGAAAGCTGGAAAGTGGGAAGAGCTCATCACTATATACCAGATAATGCACTGTACACACACACACACATTCATCCGTGGGCAAACGCAAACGCGTGGATTTTCTATAGTTTCAAAGCGTCGGTGACTAACACGTTTATGTTGAATAAATTTGTCTCATCTCATCTCATTGTCATAAACCGTTTAATCCTGTACAGGGTCGCAGTGAGCCGGAGCCTATCCCGGCAGACACAGGGCGCAAGGCAGGGATATAGCCACGATGGGACGCCAGTTTATCACCGGGCACTGAGGGCAATTTAGTCTGCAAGCCAATTAACCTATGCAGCAGCATGTTTTTGGACTGTGGGAGGAAACCGGAGTGCCCGGCAAAAACCCACATGGACACGGGGAGAACATGCAAACTCCACACAGAAAGGCGCCGGAGCTGAGATTCGAACCCGGGAACTTCTTTCTGTGATGCGCAACCTCTTCCCGCTGGGCCACCGTGCCGCCCTGAATTGGTTCGTGTAACACGTAAAATATTGCGATAAAATATAAAGTAATACCCTGGCAACGATTCCCTGCTGTGTCCACCACCCTCAGTGCATTCACCTTATGTCCAGTCCAACTTTGATGTCGCAAAAGCTTGCTCAGTTGAGTGCTTATGACAAAGTTATACTTTTTATTCTCTGGTAGCAGGTGGTCCAAGCATTGGTCATTACCCAATGGAATGCACAATGTCAATCATTTGAAACCAAAATATGAAAACTAAACCAAGCGTCCATGGGGAGAACATCGGTGGTTTCTATCAATGTTGGCGGCAGTACCTTTTGGAGGTGTAAGCCAATTAAAGTTTAATCCATTGGGAATTGATTAATAATGGATGATTTAGAAATCATCTGAACAGAGCAGCAGCAGTGTTTTTGGCAGTGGTCAGTGGATAAGTGGAGGAATTTGATTGGGTAGAGAATTATAGCAAGGTGGCTGCCTGAATGGGGTTTGTAACAGTGGTCGGACGCCCATTAAAATAAATAAAAGCGATTGTGTCCAGGTAGTGACGTGAACACTTAGTGGATACCACATTAAAAAATATCTTGCAGAGCAGTGTGTGTTAATAACTGCACTGCTGGAATGTCTTTCGCCCAGGGGTCGCAGTGCTGCGCAGAGCTGTGGAGATAACAATGTCAGCAACATTAGAGCAGTTACATTGACAGTTAAATAATGATTGCTTCGAAAAGCTGCTCACTCGGGACAGCCACGTCGATCGCTCTCTCTCTCTCCATCGCGACGTTTCGCCTCACATCAGAGGATCCTCAGGCGAAACGTCACGATGGAGGGAGAGGGAGCGATTGGTGCGGCTGTTGCGAGAGAGCAGCAATTCGAAACAATCATGCATCGAGCTGTGAAACCTACATCATTACAGTAAAATAATGGCTATAATTTAGAGACGGGAATAAAATAAGCAATACAAATAATTATTAAACAAAGGAAGGAATAAGTGTTCCCGAGCAGGCGCAGGTCGGCAGCGCACCATCATTCCAGCACGACAACAGTGAGCCGTATCAACAGTCCTAGACGGACGACTTGAAAGCCTGACAGAACAAGTGAGTCTTGAGACGAGATTTGAAGATGCCCAGGAACTCAGCTGACTGACTCTGCAATGGAAGGGCATTCCAGAGTCTGAGAGCAGTGTGGAGGAAGGCTCTCACCCGATCTGGTCACATGCAGCAAGTCCGTATTGGAGGACCGGAGTTGTGTTGAGGAGGGTGCTGATGTCGGTCAGAGATGTATGTCGGAGCACTGCCAGTGAGAGCCTTGTAGGTGAGAAGGAGGAAGTAGCAAGTGGAGACCCGCCAGCAGTGGGAATATGTGATTGTGGATTGGAGTGCGAGTGAGGACTCAAGCAGCTGCATTCTGCACGCGTTGGAGACGATTGATCAGGTCGGCAGGGATGCTAGGAAGTAGTGGATTACCGTAATCGGTTCTTAAAAAGATTGACAGATAGATGTTTATCATTATTAAAGCGGGCGGCACGGTGGCCGAGTGGGTAGCGCTGTCGCCTCACAGCAAGAAGTTCCCGAGTTCGAATCTCGGCTCGGGTGCCTTTCTTTGTGGAGTTTGCATGTTCTCCCCGTGTCCTCGTGGGTTTTCGCCCAGCACTCCGGTTTCCTCCCACAGTCCAAAAAACATGCTGCTGCATAGGTTAATTGGCTTGCAGACCAAATTGCCCGGTGATGGACTGGCGTCCCATCGTGGGTATATCGTTGCCTTGCGCCCTGTGTCTGCCGGGATAGGCTCCGGCTCACTGCGACCTTATACAGGACTAAGCGGTTTCTGACAATGAGATGAGATTATTAAAGCAGAAGCGGTGGCGCAGTGAGTAGTTTGGCCTGCGCACAGCAAGAAGCTCCCGGGTACGGTCTCCGGCTCGGGTGCTTTTCAGTGTGGAGTTTGCGTGTTCTCTTCCTGTGCCCACGTGGGTTTTTACTGGGTACTCCAGTTTTCTTCCACCGTCCGAAGACACGTTGCTACCTAGGTAAATTTATCTGCTGAGAAAATTGCCCCGTGCCCTGCAATGTATTGGCGTCACACCCTTGGTATAGCCCCAACTTGCGCCCTGTCTGCCGGGACAGGCTCCGGGCCCCCGCGACCCTGTACGGGATTAAGTAGGTATCGATAATAACAAACAAAAAAACGTTATTTTAATGATTTGCCGTCCATATGTCATTGCTGACATGCCGTTCTTCCCACAGCTCTGTGCAGCGCTTTGTGACTTGGGTGAAAAGCGCTCTAAAAGTGCAAGTATTATTAGTGACAATTTTCTGCACTGGTGCTCGGCCTCTTCTAGGTCGACCCAGCTTCAAATTAGTACCTTGTGCAATGTAAACATCGCAACTAGGGAGCTATATGGGGCCAGGCGATAGGTTGGCCATGAATCCCCTGGTGTGCCGTACCAACCATAGGTGCTACTCGCTAACCAGTCTAAGGCTGTTTGTGAGATATTTGTCTTTGGGGTGAGGGTGGTGGGGCTGGGGTGGATGTGAGCGGGAGAGGTGTGTGTAGTTCAGTGTGTGCAAGGGTTGGCTATCCCTCCACTTAGCACTTTCCCTACCGAAAGCCACGATGGGAACACCCAACCAAGCATGTGCTGGAGGTACAAAGGGTACATGCATCCATGACCTCTTATGGCAAGACCGCTGCAACAACACGGGCATGCCTGTTATGATGTTGGTCCTCCTAACGAGCCTGGTGGGAAATTTAGAACTCCCTGAGGGTGCGCGCATCGGGGTACACCTAGCCTGGCATTGCGTGGAGTTTGGCACCACAGATCTATGATCACATTCCTAGTGCTGGCGTCTCCACTGGCTACCAGTTAAATAAAATTTTTATAATAATTGCACTTCTAGAGTACTTTTCACCTGACGGTTACAAAGGGCTGCACAGAGCTGTGGAGAGAATGGCATGTCAGCAACAGCGACATACGAACGGCAAATAAACAACTTGTTACCTCTTGCACTCTTGCAAGGGATCTCGTGGCCACTTTGACTTCACTTGGCTTCACTCACTACGTGACTCTGCCACTCACAGATGCGGCCATTCTATCGACTTGGTTTTCTCATTGGGAATATTGGTGAACAGACCTATCTGTCATTGATCCATGTCTGTCTGATCACTCCGCTGTGTGGTTTGATCTTCAAGTACCACCTCCCATTTCAATCTTTAAGCGCCATATCCAATTTCGAAACCTTAACGCCCTCATTCCAGACAAATTCAATGCAGCAATCAATAGTGTTTCACTCTCTACTTTGGCTCCTTTTTCTCTGATGCGACAGCAGAAACTTTCAACAACATGCTGTCAAGCATACGGGATGATTTGGCCCCGTTAAAATCACGCTATGTCTCAAGCAGAAAACCATCTCCCTGGTACACTCCTGAACTCCGGGATCTCAAGGCGAATGCACGCAGATCATGGTCAAATCTTTAAGGTACAGCTCATCCACTACCGGAAGGCAATTGACTGTGCCTGTACCAGCCATCTTTCCAACATTCTAGCTTATACCTGCGACAAGCCCAAGAGTCTTTTCTCGACCATTAATCAGCTCCTTCGTCCAACCAGCCACTGACCCTCACATACTTTCACGAATAAAGATCCGGATGATCAGTTGATTCAGTTTTTGTCTCAGAAAAAACTGAAGCCCATCGAATCTCTACTAAGCCTCAATCACCAACTATTACCTCAATAAATGTTCCTCCACCTTCCTTGACCCCCCACACTCCTGGAATTTTCCGAATTAGCAGAATCCGAAGTCTCTTCTTTAGTTACCAGATCTCGGACTATAAACTGCTCCCTGGATCCTTTCCCATCCAAAATCATCCAGGCAAATTTCAAATTCCTTGCCATATTCGTCAGTATCTGTTATAACTCACTTCGCTTTGGTATCATTCCCCCGCTATTCAAATGTGCCGCAGCTACCCCCCTGCTTAAGAAACCTGGCCTTGATTGCAACATCCCTGATAATTGTCGCCCCATCTCAAATCTACCATTCACCTCTAAGGTCCTTGATCATGTCTCCAGAAACACAAGTTTTGCTCGTCGGAACCCCACACCAATTGATGCTTGACGAACCAGACCATTAAAGTTGCTAAGGCAATCCGAAGTCTAGGTGTGACTCTTAATTCCTCATTCACCTTCGAGATATCAAAACGCACGGATTGACCAGGTAGCAACAGAATGCACGTGATAAAACTGAAAACTGCAAACACAAGCGGGATGACAATGTGTTGTTAACGAGAGACCACCACCACCACCCCCCC
>JAZEWT010000007.1:27080116-27096479 GCA_036362905.1 Mordacia mordax | reverse complement strand
TAACTCTGGCTGCACCTGGTTTTCTTATCTTATTTTAATTAGCTTTTTATTATATGGTCATCCCACTTGTTATCTAACTTTGGCTGGATTCCCCCTTTTAGCATTCTGGTTTCACTCAATGTCATGAAAATACTCCTCAAAAGCATTCAAAGAGGTCCCCCATGTACACTAAACAAAGATCCCCCTGATAGCCCTCGCAGATAATTGGGGCAATATGTTCTTAGCGGGGCTGGTGTGGCTCATGTCACATCTGACCAACTTTGCACGACCAACCTTTGTCTGTCTCCACATGCGGCCCCCACACGTTCTCTGCCGTGTTGACGTGCCGTTCTCTCCGCAGCACTATGCAGCATTTTGTGACCCTCGAGTGAAAGCGCTCTATAGCTTTTCCTGGTCTCAGACTCTGGATCGCCTTACGTACTTCCTCTATAGGTGACATCTCTACCAGCAACTCACTACTTCTTCCATTATTTTAGGTACCACAGCCCAAGCAGGGTCACCCTCATGTTGTACCACGGTGTTATCTGATCCGGCGGGGTGATATTTGATCATGGGTTACCGAGGCAGATTTCATCTCCTCAATAGCACGCGACCACTATTCATACTTTCAACGTCTCACAGCTCTCAGAACCTCCGAGCAAAGACTGCGCGCTTTCTCTCGGCCAGCTTGAACACCTCTTCCATCAACCAGGGTTTCTGGGGAGGTTTAGATCGTGTACCTAAATCCCCCCCACTCAGCCACAGCTGGCTCATGCCTTACAATCACTCCCCTCAGGGGGTGCTTTAGCCAACATAGAAGGCATCTGACTCATCGGCCTTGCCTGCAATCTCCACTGATGTTCATCTCCAGTGGGAGCGTAAGCCACCACTTACACCCATTTATAGGGAGGCGACCCCACAGTAGCCTGGGACTCACATGTTCCCACACCTCACCACTACGTTTCCACTCTTTTATTAAGAAGAGCCACTCCCTGTTGCTTGACAGTTATCTGTCCCTCCTGTTGATTGGAGCCACAAAGAGTCCACCGGACTTCTTATATCCAACAGAGGTCCAGGCGGTACCGGTCCAGCTCCTGCCAGAGGAGTGGCAACCTATCCTCCTGAACGAGCGCTCGGACATTTCTGGAAACCCCCATTTGGCTTCGCCAAGCTTGAGTTTTTCTATTTCACATGGTATTTTGGTAATGAAATTGAACCGACACACACACACACACATACAGATACACACACACAAACCCAGACACAGACACAGACACACACACACACACAGACAGACACACACAAGCACACATAGAGACTCTCACGCTCGCCGTTAGCGAGCACGTATGAACGTCGACACGGCACATAAGGAGGTGGGTGACCAGCACCACGCTCGGCCGCCTTTGTCTCCCTAGTTGCAATGTTTACACAGCGGACTAGGTACTCATTTGAGGTTGAGTCGACCTAGGGGAGGCCCAGGACCGGTTCAGATAATCGTCACTGGTGTTCGCCGTGAACGGGATTTGAACTCGGATCACCGGCTTTGTAGCCCAGCTCGCTAACCACTGGGCCACCGCTCCCTACTCACGCAAACACACACACTATCACACATACATATACGCGGAAATTCACCCACCCACTCACCGACACCTCCTCCCAGGTCATAAAAAGGTTTCTTCCACAGCCACAGCACATAGCGCCCGGGCGACTGAGTGATCAGGTGAGTTTTCATTCATTATTTTGTTCGTTCGTTATTAGTCAACGATTGTTGGTGTCGAGTGGGTCGTGATGAGCGTTCCACACTCACTCGTCCACTCGCCTCCTCAATGACACACTCACCCACTCACTCCCCTGCTGAGTCACTTAGCTACCCACTCACGCACGTTCAGAAAAACATTCATTCACTTACTCACATTCACTGAGACTCATCCATCATTCTTTCGTTCGAACCCAGACACTCGTTTAATCCTGTAAAGGGTCGCGGTGAGCGGTAGCCTATCCCGGCAGACACAGGGCGCAAGGCATGGCTGTACCCAAGATATTACGCTAGTTCATCGCAGGGCACAGGATGTGATTTTGTCAGCAGAATTATTAACCGAGGCAGCAGCAGTGAGTGATGGGTGAGTGAGTGGGTGGGTTTATTAATGAGTGTGAGTGAGTGAGTAAGCGAGTGGGTGGGTGAGCAGGTGAGTGGTTGGGCGACTCGCAAAGCGTCTCTTTAAACTGCGGGAGAAAACGCGAGAGGGTGATTGAGTTAGATGGAAGAGTGAGTGGACAAGTGTTTGAGTGAGTGGGTGTTTGAGTAGATAGGTGGGTGGATGAGCCAACGAGTGAGTAGATGAGTGAGTGGCCCAGTGGGTGAATGAGTGCGTGAGTGCTTGAATAGAAGAGTGGGTGGGTGAGTGACACAGCATATCTTTAGACTATGAGAAGAAACCGGAGTGTGTGATTGAGTAATCCGAGATACACGAGGAGAGAGAAACACATACACACACACAAATTCCACGCGGAAGAAAAGTAATAGTTCTCCAGCCAGTAGAACCTAGGACCTTCTGGCTGTGAGGCGGTGGGAATTGTGCCACTGTGCCACCGTGTCCTGGGTGAGTGGGTGAGTCGGTGGGTAGCTGAAGGAGTGAGATTGGGGGACGGTGGCTCAGTGGTTAGCGCGCTGGGTTACAAACCTGATTTTTGTACCGTGTCGACCTTCATGGGTGCTCGCTAACGGCACTTGATCTACAGTTTGTTGAAGCTATGTGGGGGATCTGTGTCTTTCTGTGAGTGAGTGGTTAAGTGGGTGAGTGAGTTAGTGAGTGTGAGTGATTGAGTCGGTGAGTGGGTGATTGAGTGGATGTGTGACTAATAGTGGGTGAGTGAATAATTAAGTGAACGACTGAGTGCCCGGAGAAAGTCCGCACAGACACGGAGAGAGAGAGAGACACGCACACAAACTCCATACAGCAGAAAAGGAGATAATACCCGAGCCGAGAGGGCGGCGCGGTGGCCCAGTGGTTAGCGCTGACGCCTCACAGCAAGAAGGTCCCGGGTTCGAATCTCTCGGCTCGGGTGCCTTTCTGTGTGGAGTTTGCATGCTCTCCCCGTGTCCGCGTGGGTTTTCGCCGGGTACTCCGTTTTCCCCCCACAGTCCAAAAGCATGCTCCTGGATAGGTTGATTGGCTCGCAGACTAAAATTGTCCCGCAATGCCCGGCGATGGACTGGCGTCCCGTCGTCGGGTGTATTCCTGCCTTACGCCCTGTGTTTCCGGGATAGGCTCCGGCTCACCGTGACCCTATATAGGATTAAGCGGTTTCAGATAATGAGATGAGATGAGACCCGAGCCGAGACTCGAACCCAGAACCTTCTGGTTGTGTGTCCACCAAACTGCTTATAATGTCAGCTTAACAAATGTTGAACTACTTCTTCGTGTCTGCCGGTGCTGGAGCTTATCGGCGATAGGCATGAACCTATCTAATCACTGTTAAGACATTTACTTTGAACATTGTCCTTTGGGAGGTTGGGTGGCTGTGTATTTAGCAGTATCTGCCGCCGCACAACGGTGTATCTCCATGTATTTAATCGCTCAGTCATTCACTCAAGCACTCGCACACAGACTCAAGTGTCGTTCGCCACTTAGTGGCGGTTAACATCACCACGGCACCTGTGACAGGCGCAGTGTCGAAGGCTCACTGGCAAGAGGACGCACCCAAGTGTCGCAGCAATCCCGTATATAGAGCTTGCACCCTCACTGGTACATTCCGCTGTGACAATAACCATCGATACGATTATGCATAGTCTCATCTCATCTCATTATCTGAAACCGCTTAATCCTATATAGGGTCACGGTGAGCCGGAGCCTATCCCGGAAACACAGGGCGTAAGGCAGGAATACACCCGACGACAGGACGCCAGTCCATCGCCGGATTATGCATAGTACGTAACGTAAATTTACTTCTATGCGACTGCAGGACTACGGGGTTCAGTTAGAGTAACGAGTTGTTATGCTCATTATTTACATTTGCATTTATTTTTTTACATTTTTTTACATTTACATTCGTGGTCTGAAAACAAAACTGGCACTTTGCAGTATTGGGCAACCGATTAGAATTGTTATTAATTATTATTAATTACCAATGTCTGCGTTTCTTGGGGTCGTTCTAAGGTGGTTGCACGGTGTCGGCGGTAGGGAGGTGGCAGATTATGAAGCCCCTGACATATGAGCACTATCGAGGTTCACTGGAATCAACAGGAAAAACGCGTTTGTAAGGAGGCGCAGGGCAGTTTTGGAGTCAGAGGCCGGAGAGAGGAATGCAGTTCCGTCCGTAACAAGTGTGACAATGGAAGTCGCCCGCATAAGGGCGTCTTCTAAATAATGCAAAGAACCCCGTGTAACCTTATCAGACTGTACGATCAAGTCCCATCAGCGAGCACTTTTGAAGGTCGACGTGGCGGCACACAAGCAGTTGCATGATCAGTATCACGCCCGGCCGCCTTTGTCAAGTTGAAATATTTACACACTCACTAGCTACTCGTTTGAAGCCGAGTCGACCAAGGGGAGACTCAGGACCGGTTCAGAATATCCTCACTGATGTTTTCCGTGAGTGGAAATCGCTGGGTTTGCAACCCCGTGCGCTAACCCCCTAAGCCACGGCTCCCCATAACGCTCAAACTCACTCTTTCATCCAACCACTCGCCCACTCACTCACTCACTGACCCGTCCACTCACCATAGCAGTAAATATTCTCACCCACACTAACAATCGCTGTTTTCATTATTTTCCTGAATTTCTTAAATTGTCAGCAATTCCCGGAATTTCGGGAATTCCTACCAAACTCGCCACCATGAGCTCCATCCGGATCATCGTGACTGTCATCACGGGAGCCCTGCTGCAGTTGTTAATATTTCACCATTTCCTAAAGGTATTTCCCAGCAATTCTCATAATCTGTCACATATCTAATAATTAAGACACATTCATTATATCACGCTGCTGCGCATATTCCTTCATTGTGGAAGGCTTTCATGTGAGGAGTGAACGACTCAGAGGCGTGGAGAGAAAACTGACTCAGGGGTGGGGGAAAAGCAGCTACAGAGTGGGTACCAACATTTAATAATTTCATATTTTAACATGGGCGGCACGGTGGCCCAGTGGTTAGCGCTGTCGCCTCACAGCAAGAAGGTCCCGGGTTCGAATATCTCGGCTCGGGTGCCTTTCTGTGTGGAGTTTGCATGCTCTCCCCGTGTCCGCGTGGGTTTTCGCTGGGCACTCCGGTTTCCTCCCACAGTCCAAAAGCATGCTGCTGCATAAGTGAATTGGCTCGCAGGCTAAATTGCCGGCATTGCCCGGCGATGGACTGGCGTCCCATCGTGGGTGTATCCCTGCCTTGCGCCCTGTATCTGCCGGGATAGGCTCCGGCTCACCGTGACCCTGTATAGGACTAAGCAGTTTCAGACAATGAGATGAGATATTTTAACATTTGCCAGACACTGCATCCCACATGTCACAATGCTATCGGAGAAATTTACGTACGAGTGTGTTTTAGTTGTGGGAAGAAACTAGAGAACTAGGAGGAAAACCACCTAGAACAGGGGGAGAGAACGCACAATCTCTACACTCGAGGTGGTATAATACCTACCCCGGGAACCTTTTGTGCAGAGTTTGTGTGTTCTCTCCCCGTTTTTTTTCCTCTAGGCGTTTCGATTTCCTGTCCAGCAAATATCAGTGCCACACGTGGTGTCCTTCTCACTCCCTGCCGTTCTGTGAATCTCAATCGTTCTGTCCGTATAATTATTTTGTTATTTACTCTTTTTGCCAGATTCCAGACGATCGGATTCGCTCACTGTAAGGTGTAGGAGTATCGAACGTTGACTGTAATTTGTGTACTTTACCTGAAAGGAAACGCTGAGCTATGTCGCGCTTTTTTGGAGATATCCAACTCATAGACACAATAGCGATCCTTAGAGATGCATAGGGGCTTATGCGGACTCTTAGAGATGCATTGCTATAAATAGAGAGCTCATAGAAATACAAATAGTCGAGACCCCTACAGATGCATAGACATGTAGACTCAAACAGATACATAGCTATACACAGACACATTGAGATAGCGACTCCTCATAGAGATACACAGACACTCAAATTGATACATAGACACGTAGAGATACAAGGAGACTCATAGAAATGCATAGGCACCCATAGAAATACACAGACTACTAGAGATATATTGACACTTATAGATCTATATGAAGACAGACAAAGTGAAATACACACAAACTTAATAATCTTGAAATGTCAATCCCGTCTCACCTCCAGATCTATCGCCAACCTCAGGTGGAAGCAGTCGAAACTCAACATGCCGCCTCGAAATTCTCACCAGATGGAGCCACCTCATCCAGACACGAAGCTGCGGTCGATCGAGAATTCCCATTGGAATTTCATCGAGATTTTCCCCGGGGATTCCATTGGAAGTCCCATCGGGAATACGAGCACTGCCACTGGGATATTCCCATAACCGCGAACCTGAGCCTCGTGTCATCAGTTCCTAATAGCGTCTTGACAATCGCCGGGATCAGACGAGGAGGACAAGGGGGTGGAGTAGGATTCGAAGGAGGAGCAGGAGATGGAGGAGCAGGTGGAGTAGTAGATGCTGTAGGAGGAGTAGCAGTTGGTGGAGCAAGTGTAGGAGGTTTAGGCGGAGCCGGTGGACTATTCCCCGTACACCCCAAGACCTCCCTTCCAGCGATCTTGGGCGACTCCGTGCCATCACACGTTGGCGACTGGGTCCTGGCGACGGTGACGATAATGGACGCTGGTGGACGGAGGAAGCAGTACGGGGGCGACTTGCTGGTGGCGCGCATCGTGAGTGACTCGCTGGGGGCCGCGGCGTCGGCCGCCGTAGTCGACCAGGGCGACGGGAGCTACGGGTTGCGGTTCCCCGTCCCGTGGGCCGGGGAGAGCCGGCTGGAGGTCATCCTCATCCACCCTGCGGAGGCAGTCGCCCTTCTAGAGAGGGTGAGGGAGACGCGGCCAGACAAGATCAGGTTCTGGGGGAAGTTCTCGTTCGGAGGAGTCGAGCGGACGACAGCCTGTCACATGTTCGTGTCGGATGTGGTGGAGAAGAAGGTGGAGAAGGTGGGGGAAAAAAACGTCTTGGAAAAGAAGGTGGACAAGGTGGGTGAAGATAAGAACATGGTAGAGGGGGTGAGGGCGGTGTAAGAGATGTATAAATATCGCCGGGCGTGGTGCTGGTCACACACAACCTCATATGTCATGCTGGCCTTTATAGATGTGACACCACAGCTACGACTGCGGGCTTGTGATGGCTTACAGCGGTAACACCACGGCGAGGATCAGAATTCACTCCGCGATAGATCAGCCAGTGAGCACGGATGAGCAGAGACTTCTTGATTTTGATGCTTTATTGTAACCAGCAAGACATGGGCCGGAGTGTAGCGACATACGACGAGCAGCCTACATCTTGACGATCCTTCTCGTTCCCCCAGGAGACTTTCTTCCCTCCAATCCTCCCCACTTATATATCCCCGCGGCCCCTTCTAGCACCTTCTAAATGACATCACCTTTCACGAGACATCACGAGAAAACTGAGTCACCACATCACGAGACATCACGAGGCACCGCGAGACGAAAACAGACAGCTGACGCCGCCCCTCTCCCCTCCATATTCATTAACTCTACAGATCCCCCCCCGGGCATCAAGGCACATCCTCGGGCCATAACTGCCCGCCAGTAATAATTTTTAAGCAAAAAGCCCCCCCCCAAACTCAGCGGCACCGCCACGTCAAGCCCCCCCCCCCCCAAGTCACATCACGCAAACCACTGCGCCACCACTTCTCCACACACACACAAACACACGGGCAGCGTGTCAACTGCTGTGCCACTGCTCACTCACTCACACACAGCGGGCTAACCGCTGCGTCACTGCTCCCCACACACACAGCGCGCTAACCACTGCGCCACCAGTCCCCCCCCCCCCCGCGGTTACCACGCTATCCGCCCGCCACCGCTCCCCACTACCGCGCCAATCGCTGCGCCACTGCTCCTCGCAGCCACCGCGCAAATCGCTGCGCCATCGCTCCCCGTGTCTACTGCGCTAATCGCTGCGCCACCGCTCCCCGCGGCTACTGCGCAACCTGCTGCGCTACCGCTCTCCCCCCCGCAGCTACAACACTATCCGCTGCGCTACCGCTCCCCGCGGCTATGGCGTGAACTGCTGCGCGACCATTCCCCGCAGCCACTGCGCTATCCGCTGCACTACCGCTCCCCACGGCTACGGCGCGAACCCCTGTGCCACCGCTCCCCGCGGCTTTGGCGCAAACCGCTGTGCCACCGCTCCCTGCGGCTACTGCGCTACCCGCTGCACTACCACTCTCCCCCCCCCGCTTACTGCGCTATCCGCTGCACTACTGTTCCCCGCGGCTACTGCGCTAATTGCTGCGCCACCACTCCCCACGGCTACTGCGCTAATCGCTGCGCCACCGCTCTCTCCCCGCAGCTGATGCGCGAATCGCTGCGCCACGCCAGGCCGCCACTTCCCTCTGGGGTCTGACGAGCCGAGTAACCTCAATGGGCTCTCCTCCCCCGGCTCCAGCGCCGACGAGGTGCCACCACAACGGCAGCGCCACATCGGCGACAGCTCCCAGCAGCCTCCGGCACCACACGTGGCCCACTGAGTAATGCCAGGCCGGCGCAGCGTAGCTCGCCGAGCCTGCCGCAGCTCTGACTCTTCCTCCTGCCTTCGCTGCACTCCGAGTCGCGCCACCATTTTCCTGCGACTCTCCTCTGCGGCTCGCTCTCTCGCTGCACTCCGAGCCACGCCACCACTCTCCTGCGACTCCACTCTCCTCCGCGCCTCGCTCTCGCCGTCACCGCCCCTCCCTCCAGTCCGCGCCGCTCGTTCCACTGCTGGCTTGCTGGCATCCTCACTCCGCTCGCTGGCTCCGCCACTAGACTCCTCGCCGCACTCCCAGCCGCCACTCGCCACAGCCTCCGACGTGAGTCCGCATCACCACTTCTGACACCATCTGTGACACCACGGCTACGACTGCGGGCTTGTGACGGCTTACAGCGGTAACACCACGGCGAGGATCAGCACTCACTCCGCGATAGATCAGCCAGCGAGCACAGATGAGCAGAGACTTCTTGATCTTGATGCTTTATTGTAACCAGCAAGACACGGGCCGGAGTGTAGCGACATACGACGAGCAGCCTACATCTTGACGATCCTTCTCGTTCCCCCAGGAGACTTTCTTCCCTCCAATCCTTCCCGCTTATATATCACCGCGGCCCCTTCTAGCACCTTCTAAATGACATCAGCTTTCACGAGACATCACGAGAAAGCTGAGTCACCACATCACGAGACATCCCGAGGCACCGCGAGACGAAAACAGACAGCTGACGCCGCCCCCCACCCCCCCATATTCCTTAACTCTACATAGACACTACTGGCTACAAACAACACGTGACCCTACTGTCTATTTGAGCCTACACGGGGAATCATTGTTTTTGGTGATGGAGGAGGCAGTGAAGGAAGTGGTAGAGAAGAAAGTGCAGGAGGAGGTGGATGAGGAAGCAGTGGAGCAGGAGGAGATTGAGAATGAGGCGGTGGAGGAGGATGAAAAGAAGAATATGTTGAAGATGGAGGCATAAAAAGATCTGGAGGAGGCAGTAGTGGAATTAAACGTGGTAGAGGAGGTGAGGGTGAGAGGTGAGTGATGCTCGGGCCTTTCATAACACCTCCCGTCACCCTTCTTCCTGCTATTTCATCTTCTCGTTCTCCCCAGGGGCTTTGTCTGTCTTCACACTCACCGTCGCTGTAATTTCCCGACGCCAATGTTTACCGCTGATCCGGCCGAGGCGCCTCGTCATTACTGAGCCAAGAGGCGAGCCCTTGGGTCAGTGTGTCTCAATTCGTGTTAATTGGCCCTAAGCCGACACGCTGTTCTCTCACTTCATGCAGGCTGCTTTCACGCTGTTTGATTATCGTGTGTTTATATTTGGCTGCTGCTATGATATGAGAGTGGCGTACGAGCTGCAGAGCGCTAAGGCTCTTGTGTCCACAATACAGTACTGTACCATAAATGAGAATTTGTGTTGATGGGGGAAGAAGGAGGATTCGAAATTCCACAGGGGGAGACCGATACGGAGACATAGACAAAGGAACTTAAAGATACAGACAGACGCATGAAAAGACGCGATAAGAGATAAAGTACATGGTGGAAGAGCCATGGAAAGAAACACCCAAGCCCGTGAGAATTATATGGAGTGAGGCAGACAAGTAATAGGAAGCGTGGAGAGAGACGGAATCGCTTTGAAGATAGATATAGGAAAAATATAGCAAAGCCGTGCCCCTGCTATCACGTCTGATCCCCGCCTTCACCGACCTGCACTGATCATCGAGGTGAGGTTTGGTCAAATAAAAATGTTATTGTTGTTGATTTACCGTTCATATGTCGGTGTTGTTGCTGACATTCCCTTCTCTCCACAGCTCTGTGCAGCTCTTTGTGACCCTCAGGTAAAAAGCACTCTAGAAGTTTAATTATTAATTGTTATTTAAAAAGATGATGAAAAAGGAGGTGGAGAAGTAGGAGAATCTTGAGGATGAAAATGTTGAGGAGCAGAGTATCTTTGTCTTTCGTGGTGGAGAAGGAGACGGCGGTGGACAAAGAGGAAGAGAAGAAGGAAGAGGACGAGGTGTGCGACTACACAGATGCGGAGCTGGGGGAGACGTGGGTGTGCAGAAAGCCTGATATCCTCCCCTGCCACTCGCTACAGGGTCACTGGTCCTACAACTCAGACAGCAGGGTCTTCAATGACGCAGAGAGACGGCTCTTCAGCAGGTCGGTTCACACACCCAGGAGGAGATACACGGAGATCCATTGGTCCCATTCGTTCATTCATTCTCAGGCCCCAATTGATTCCGTGGAGGGTAGCAGTGAGGGTCCCCACACTCACTCAATGAGACTCATTCTTTGGTTCGCAGTCCCCGCTTGATGCAGTTGATGGTCATAATGAGCCAGAGCCGATCCTGGCAGACACAGGGCGCAAGGCAGGGCTGTAAGCCTGGTTTCCACCTTTTACGCAATGTTAAGCCTATCTGCTCGCGATTCACATTTCTCAGTGTCTTGTGAGTTTCAATTACGTCCCGTTTCAAACCTGCCAAAAGGCAGTCAGCTCAGGACAATGCAATATCATGCTTAGTAGCTCAGGTGGAGCTGTTTACGCTATGGGTACTTTTTGCCAGTGTACATGTGTAATTAACAGAACAGGTTTTTACCATTTCTGGCAATTATGCAGGTGTTAAGATCTTAAAACACCAAAATAGACACATTTCACAATGTGTCTAGTTGGCTGACACAATCAGGCTCAAAATAAAGCCATGTCTGGTGTAGGCAAAACAGTTTTGAAGGACAATGCATATGTTATCAAAGCTTCCTGTTTGCATAGTTTGCCACAAGTATTTGTGGCTTTTGCAAACTAGACACATTGTGAAATGTGTCTATTTTGTTGTTTTTTAGATCTTCACACCTGCATAATTGCCAGAAATGGTAAAAACCTGTTCAGTTAATTACATATGTACACTGGCAAAAAGTACCCATAGTGATTCAAGGTTGCTTATGTTCTAATGTAAGATTGCACGGTTCGCTGCGTTATGCATGCTTGCTTAAGTTGTTCTTTCATTATAGCTTTGTCAAACGCTCCTCTTCTCTCATTCACAACGTTTCACCTCCTACGTTGGAGGTATCTTCATGCGTTTTGTGACTAAGTGCTTGTGACTGATCGAACTATGACTGCTGTTAAACAGAGTTTGGCGTCCACAAAGCGCCTGAGGATGCCTCTAATGTGTGAGGCGAAACGTCGCGATGGAGGGGGAGCGATCGATGCAGCTGTCCCGAGAGAGCAGCTTTTCGAAGCAACCATCATGTATCGAGCCATGAAAATCTATATTATTTCGTTGTTGCTGATTTTCCGTTCTTATGTCGTTGTTGTTGATGTGCCGTTCTCTATGCAGCTCTGTGCAACGCTTTGTGACCCTCGAGTGAAAGGCGCTCTATAAATGCAATTATTATTATAGTACGGAAATTGCTCTGGTCAAAGTAGTTAATGATCTACATCTCTCTGCCGATGAAAGCTTGTCAAGTGTTCTTGTCCTCCTGGACCTGAGCACAGTTTGTGATACCTTTGACCACTCTACCTTACTGGAGCGACTGGAGGGTCTGTGGCTGTGCTCTGCACTGGCTGAGCTCCTACCTCTCCGACCGGAAGCAGTATATCAGCTTTGGAGGTTGTAACGCAGATCTATCATGTTTCATCTGGTGTTCCTCAGGCTTCAGTCCTCGTCCCATTTCTCTTCAGCATATACATATAACCACTTAGCCATATCCTATGCAGCCTCAATCTAAGTGATCATTGCTGACATCCAAATATATAGCCACGCAAAGCCATCCATCAATGCGCCTGGTCTTTGCATGTCGTCGCCTCACACGTTAGAGGCATCTAACGTTTCGCCTCACACGTTAGAGGCATCTAACGTGAGGCGAAACGTCGCGAGGAGAGGAGAGAGAGCCATCGACGCGGCTGTCCCGAGAGAGCAGCTTTTCGAAGCAATCATCATGCATCGTTGTGTCCTTCTTTGATTTCTCATCATTATGTTACTTAATTAATCTACTCTGATGTTATTGTTGACATGCCGTTCTCTCCACAGCTCATTGCAGCGCTTTCTGATCCCCGAGTGAAAAGCGCTCTAGAAATGACATTTCTTCTTATGACAGACAACTTGGCAGACATCCATGATGTAGGAATGTAATTTTAAATGATGGTTAAACTATGGGTGTGATCTGATTTAGTTAAATTGGATTTAAAGAATGAAAATGGACTCTGGGCAATAGGGATATATATATTTATAAATACAGCATAGTCACACAGAGTTCACTTAGTCACAAGCACTCAGTCACAGAACGCCTGAAGAAACCTCCCATGTGGGAGGCAAAACGTCACGAAGGGGGGAGGAGTGCTCGACGTTGCTTGTGTTGTCGGACAGGATGAGGATGGTGTAGATCTGAATGTTGTCTGGGTATGTGTGGTAGCAGTTTATACATTTATTGACTTGTGAAATGTATCGACAGAACATAGATGTTAATTATGAGAGCAGAAAGTACACAGTGAGCTTGGACGCTCTATTTGCGAGATTTCTGCGATGCAACAAACATCTGAAATGGCCAACGTAACAGCGTGAAGGGTAGCTTTCTGCTGAATCGCAAGTCCAGGGACGGGCAGGTGTCTCACGCAAGTGAGGCCAGAGCACTCGCGGCTTGGCCGCAAGCCGAGCGTTCGGTCCCCAGGGGCTGTTTTGCCGTCTGGGTCTCCCCCGCGGGTCCGAGACGCAGGTCCCTGCTGAGCGGGTGAATGGGAGCGCTGGGTAGGAAGCGGCGGTGGAGATGAGAGGAGATAGTACGAGAGCCAGAAAGGAGAGGTTGGACGGTAGCCAAACACTATCGTGAAGATTATAGTTGTTTAACCTGTAAGGAAGCGTTGAGCTCTGTAGCTCTTTTTCACAGTTGTCCAGCGGGGAAGGCTAAACAACTCACAACATCTCAGGGCACTGGGGTAGTTAAGTCAGCGCAACCTGGGCAACAGCGTGTTTTTGGGAGGACACTGGAGTAGCCAGCGAAAACCCATGCAGACACCTGGAGAGAACGCGCAAATACCACATAGAAATGAGACACCTGAGCAGGGAGTCAAACTCGGGTCCTTCTCGCTGTGAGGCTGTGGTGCTGATTGTTGTGAGTGATCTCTTCCTCTGTGGCCGTACAGGGAATATCTGAACGCCAAGCTGCCCGTGGCATTCAAGGTCCATGCTGTTGCTGGGAATAGTGGGTGACTCATTCATTCGCACATTCATTAATTCACACCTTAACTCACTCATTCATTAGAGGGAAGGTGGATGAGTAATTGAGTGAGTGGTTGAGTGGATGAGTGAGAGATTGATTCAGTGGGTGGGTGAGAGGGTGTGTTGGTGGTTGAGTGAGTAGATGAGTGAGAGATTGATTGAGTGGGTGGGTGAGAGGGTGTGTTATTAGTTGAGTGAGTGGATGAGTGAGAGATTGATTGAGTGGGTGGGTAAGTGGGTGGGTTATTAGTTGAGTGAGTGGGCGAAACAGTGGCAGCAGGAGCGTTTGTTTGGACTGTGAGATAAAACCGGAGTACCTGGAGAATACCCACGCGGGCACAGGGAGAGGGAGAGTGTTAGATCGTCAAGACTCCCCGTGTAGCGTCGAGCAGGCTTTAGGGCAAACCGCCGTTAGCGAGATCTTATGAAGGTTAACACGGTAAACTGTTTCAGAAAATCGTCACTAATGACCATGAGCGAGAATCGAACTAGGGCGGCGCGGTGGCGCAGTGGTTAGCGCTGACGCCTCACAGCAAGAAGGTCCCGGGTTCGAGTCTCTCGGCTCGGGTGCCTTTCTGTGTGGAGTTTGCATGCTCTCCCCGTGTCCGCGTGGGTTTTCGCCGGGTACTCCGGTTTCCTCCCACAGTCCAAAAGCATGCTCCTGGATAGGTTGATTGGCTCGCAGACTAAAATTGTCCCGCAATGCCCGGCGATGGACCGGCGTCCCGTCGTCGGGTGTATTCCTGCCTTACGCCCTATGTTTCCGGGATAGGCTCCGGCTTCACCGTGACCCTATATAGGATTAAGCGGTTTCAGATAATGAGATGAGATGAGAATCGAACTTGTAGCCTAGCTCGCTAACCACTGAGCCACACACCCTGTACATACACACAGTGTGTCAGTGGGTACGTTTGTGATTGAGTGGATGAATAAGTGAGCGAGTGAATGAGTAGGTAAATGAGTTAGTGGATGAATGAGTGGGTGGATGAGTTTGTGAGTGGCTAAAATTGTGTGTGAATAAATGGGTGGGCAAGTGAATGCTTTAGTGTGAATGAGTTAGTGAAATACACACAGACACAGAGTCAGGGTGGTATGGCGGTACGGTGAGTAGCTCTGCTGTCTCGCAGCAAGAATTCCCTCGGTTCGATATCTGGATCAAGCGCCATCTTTTCAGATGGAGTTTGCATCTTCTCCCCATGTCCACGCGCATTTTCACCAGGAACTCCTGGTTACTTTCACATTCCAAATGCATGCTGTCTAGCTGGGCGGCGCGGTGGCCCAGTGGTTAGCGCTGACGCCTCACAGCAAGAAGGTCCCGGGTTCGAATCTCTCGGCTCGGGTGCCTTTCTGTGTGGAGTTTGCATGCTCTCTCCGTGTCCGCGTGGGTTTTCACCGGGTACTCCGTTTTCCTCCCACAGTCCAAAAGCATGTTCCTGGATAGGTTGATTGGCTCGCAGACTAAAATTGTCCCGCAATGCCCGGCGATGGACTGGCGTCCCGTCGTCGGGTGTATTCCTGCCTTACGCCCTGTGTTTTCGGGATAGGCTCCGGCTCACCGTGACCCTATATAGGATTAAGCGGTTTCAGATAATGAGATGAGATGAGATGCTGTCTAGCTTTATTGACCTGACAACATTGGTGCACGGAGATGTAGTAACTTGATAACTGCTTCCTGCTGGAGAACTGTTAAAACAGCTGCATAGCTCAAAGGTTCCATCCGGTTTATGTAAAAATTCACTGATTGACACATAGACACACAACAACAACAACCATTCACTACCATGGGGCGCGTGTGCCAGGTCAAGTGTGCTTTGCGACTATCACGTGAAGTATTAAAGACTTGCAGGCAGGAGGTCACGAGACAGACCCAAGCAATATGCGTTGCCTAACCGAAATAACTGGCAGATCCCTTTCACAGTTCAAGGTGAAAAGGGAATAGCTCTGCATTCTGGTCACGAAACTTTACTCGGGCTTGCCCACCACCGTGAAGGTCCTGAATGATTGTGATCAGAGAATCAGGGACCTCGACAGCAGAAAGAACAACCCACAGCCCTGATCGACTGATGGCATCATACGCCTTGAACAGGTGAATAAAGCAGAGATGCAGGTCCTGTTGAAATTCCCTACAGCTGTGTTGTAGCAGCCAGACAGAGAATATGGCGTCAGGGCGGGACCGCCTCGGCATGAAAACACCTTGGGGTTTCACAAGTTTCTCGTCAGCGTGCCCGGCAAAGCGATGTTGAACAATCCTTGCCAGGACATTTCCTGGCACACCAATGAGGGAGATATCCCTGTAGTTATTAGAATTAGTGCAGCCCTCCTTCATGAAGAAAAGGAACCGCCAGGGTTTCCTTCCAATCAAAACCCATCCTGCTGTCCAGACAGTGATAATGATATCATATAGGGGAGTATGCAGATAAACGTAATAATGTAGGTTATCACGGCTCGATGCATGATGATTGCTTCGAAAAGCTGCTCTCTCGG
>JAZEWT010000007.1:27051389-27064162 GCA_036362905.1 Mordacia mordax | reverse complement strand
CCCCCCGAGTGATTTTTTTTTATATCTGGAGAGGGAAGGGGTATCAAGACAAGGGGGATATCAGGTAATAAAGGGGTGCCGTGGTTGAAGTGGGTCGAGAGACCAGACTGCCGCGCTGGGCAGGGAGGGAAGCCGTCATGTAGCGCATTCGACACTGTGAGGATGAAGGGGGGGTGTAGTGCATTGGTTAGCATCTGGATGATTGGCGGATAGCTGGGGGGAGCATAGTGAGGGGAGGGCAAATTAGGAAGAAATGTCCCGACACAAGGTTGAATGGTGATGCGGGCGCGAGGTGACGAGGATGCAATTAGCATCTGAATGAGACGGGGCTACTCGTCTCATTCAGATGAACGAGGGAGGTAGAAGGGCCGGGTCGAGTGCAGTACCGGACGGCGGTCGAAGAACATAGAGGATGGTCCATTACGCGTTGATGTATATCGCCGGGCAGTAAGTCATAAAAAAAAGGATGGAATCCCGTTTAAGGTGGAATTCCATCCTGGTATTGCGCGACCGTGTGCGACATGTTCGCGCGACTGTGAACACTGTATGACCGAACAAGTGAGCGATCCAGTTGTTTTTCGAGCACTTGCTCACTTCCCACGTGCTGTGGGCGCACTGGGAAGTGAGCAAGTGCTTGGAATGTTAACGCTATGGGTACTTTTTTGCCAGTATACAAATATAAGATTACAATAGGTTTTACCGTATCTGGCGATTATGCAGGTGATAAGATCCCAAACACCACAATAGACACATTTTACAATGCGTCCAGTTTGCAAAAGCCACACATACTAGTGGCAAAGTATGCAAACAGGTAGCTTTGATAACCTATGCATTGTCCTTCAACTGACCGACCTTCACCTGGCAGTGGCTTCCTTTTGAGCCTATTTGCCGGTGTCAGCCGTTGCCAAAAGGCAATCAGCTCCAGACAATGCAGTATCAATGCTTTATAGCTTAGGTGGGGCTGTTAACGCTATGGGTACTTTTTTGCCAGTATACATATAGAAGATTACAACAGGTTTTACCGTATCTGGCGATTATGCAGGTGTTAAGATCTTATCACCTGCATAATTGCCAGATACGGTAATACCTATTGTAATCTTATGCTTGGAGTGTGCTTGGGAGGAAGCGTCTGTTGAGATAACACTTGGGAGGGATGGATCCCGTCTTTGTGCACGCAGCGAAGGCCAGACAGGCAAAGGTATCTGGACAAGAGCGCGGAGAGCAGCGAGATGGTGAGGCATCTATGCACCACACTGACTCGTGTGCTCCAAGATGCCGTTTAATTAAAAATTATGGTCGTCACCTCCATGAATTACTTGTGGATGATTGCACAATTGGCTTCTCTTCTGACGAGCATGTCGAGGAAAGGAAGTTGGCACATTTTAAAGTTTCCATAGTAAATTTTATGTTTGAGTGGACAGAATTCAGGTGACTCAGGAAACCTCCAAGCTTATGTTTCCTCTGTGGCCAGACGAAGACCCTGTCATCAAAGTCGTGATACCAGTGAGAAGTTTCAGTGCAGCTGAGTTTGTGGCATCAATCTCAAACTTTTTGATGGATGTTTATTATTACAGCAGAAAATACCCAATGACATTGCAAACTCTATATGCGAAATTCCTGTGATGTAAAAACTTCCGAAAACGAGCAACGCAATGAAGCATAAAATCAAAGGTCAGATAAACTTACAATAACAATCTCAAAAATATATACAAGCTATAACTAGAAATGTAATCATCCATCATCAAAATCCACTTAATGCTGCAGAGGGTCGTGGGGGGCCAGACGCTAAATCGTACCTCCACTATTCAAATGTGCCACAGTTAGCTCACTGCTTAAAAAAAAAACCTGACCTCGATTGCAACATCCCTGATAATTATCGTCCCATGTCAAATCTACCATTCCTCTCTAAGGTCCTTGAACGTGGTGCCATAGCCGCGCAAATCCAGAAACACGTTCTCACATATATAAGATTACAACAGGTTTTACCGTGTCTGGCGATTTTAACACCTGCATCATCGCCAGACACCTGCATAATCGCCAGATACAGTAAAACCTGTTGTAATCTTATATATGTATACTGGCAAAAAGTACCCATAGCGTTAACAGCTCCACCTAAGGTATAAAGCATTGAGGCCGCATTGTCCTGAGCTGACTGCCTTTTGGCAACTGCTGACACCGGCAAATAGGCTCAAAAGGAAGCCACTGCCAGGTGAAGGTCGTTCAGTTGAAGGACAATGCATAGGTTATCAAAGCTACCTGTTTGCATACTTTGCCACTAGTATGTGTGGCTTTTGCAAACTGGACGCATTGTAAAATGTGTCTATTGTGGTGTTTGGGATCTTAACACCTGCATAATTGCCTGGCAATTGTGCAGGTGTTAAGATCTTAACACCTGCATAATCGCCAGATACGGTAAAAGCTGTTGTAATCTTAGATATGTATACTGGCAAAAAGTGCCCATAATGTTCTCACCAATGACCTCGATCCTTTCCAATCTGGTTTCAGAAGCGGCCATCGTACCAAAACTGCTCTGGTAAAAGTAGTTGATGACCTCGCGCTGCTGATAAAGGCTTGCCAAGTATTCTTGTCTTCCTGGACCTGTCTGCTGCCTTTGATACCGTTGGCCACCCGGTCAACGGTATGTTGAGCGACGGAGGGTATAGGGGTCTCTGGCTGTGCCCTGCATTGGCTGAGCTCCTTCCTCTCCGATCGGAAGCAGTTCATCAGCCTCAGGGGACAAAACTCAGAGATCCATCCTGATTTGTCTGGAGTTCCTCAGGGTGCATATCTCGGCCCACTCCTCTTCAGCATCTACATACAACCACTTGGCCATATCCTGTACAGCCTCAACCTCAGCGACCATTGCTATGCCGGTGACTTCAAAATCTATATCCACGCAAAGCCATCCACCAATCCGTCTGGTCTTTGCATGCTGTCCTGTCAACTGTGAAGGCCTGGCTCAATTCAAATTTCCTAAAATTAATGGCGACAAAAGAGAAGTTTTGCTGGTCGGAACCCCGCACTAATGATCCAAGGCTGAACATATCCAATTGATGCTTGATGACCAGACCATTGAAGTTGCTAAGACAGTTCGGAGTCTAGGTGTGACTCTTGATTCCTCACTCAGCTTCGAGACACACATCAACAAGGCGACAAAGGCAGTCTATTTTCATCTCAGAAATATAGCCTGACTGCACAACACCCTATCACCCCATCCAACACAAAATACACATCTTCATCTCCTTACGAATCGATTACTGCAATGCACTGCTCCCAGGTACCCCTGCACACTTGATCAATCGTCTCCAACGTGTGCAGAATGCGGCTGCAAGAGTCCTCACTCGCACACCCGTCCATGATCACATATCCCTTTTTCTGATGTCTTTCCACAGGCTAAATATAGGATTGAATTCAAGATCCTCCTCACCTACAAGGCTCTCACTGGCGCTACTCTAACATACATCCGTGACCAACTTGAGGCACGCTCCTCAACACAACTTCGATCCTCCATAAGGGCTTGCTGCATGTGCCCAGATCGCACCTCCATTCGATGGGTGACAGAGCCTTTTCGCACGCTGCTCCCAGACTCTGGAATGCCCTTCTATTGGAGAGTCCATCAATTGAGTCCCTGGGCATCTTCAAATCTCGTCTCCAGACTCACTTGTTCCGTAAGACTTTCAAGCTCTCAAGTTAGGGCTGTTGATGCGGCTCAATGTTGTCATGCCGGGATGATGGCTTTTTGCCGACCACGGCTGCTCAGGAACATTTATTCCTTCCTTGTTTGTGGAAGAATTATTTTTTTAACAGCTTACTTTATGTTCTAGAATTTATTGCTACTATTTGACTTTCAGTTGAACTGTTCTGTTGTTGGCATGCCGTTTTCTCCACAGCTCAGATTTGTAAAAAAAAAAACCCAAAAACGTTATAGTGGCTGATTTTCCATTTTTTGTCGTTTTTGTTGACATGCCGTTATCTTCGCAGCTCTGTGTAACGCTTTGTGACCCTCGGGTGAAAAGTGCTCTATAAATGCAGTTATAATTATTATTATCCCCGCAGGGCGGCACGGTGGCCCAGTGGGTAGTGCTGTCACATTACAGCAAGAAGGTCCCGGGTTCGAATCTCGGCACGGGTGCCTTTCTGTATGGAGCTTACATGTTTTATCCGTGTCCATGTGAGATTGCAGACTAAATTGCCCTGAATGCCCAGTGATGGACTGGCGTCCCACTGTGGGTATATCCGTGCCTTACGCCCTGTGTCTGCCGGGATAGGCTCCAGATCACCACGACTCTGTACAGGACTAAGTGGTTTCTGACAATATGAGATGACTATCTCCGCAGATAGAGGGTGCAATGCGGGGCTGTACCCCTGATGTGATGCCAATACATTGCAGGGCACTTATTTCGGGCAATTTACTCAGTCGGCCAATTAACCTGGGCAGCAGCGTGTTTTTGAACGGTGGGAGTAAACCAGAGTACCCGGTGGAAACCCATGGGGAGAACACGCAAACCCTGGACCCAAAAAACAATAACCAAAGATAAAACCCCAATGAAATCACGAAATAAATAGCAGCACTCAAAATTGCACAGCACAATTAAGTCACAATCGACAATTTAAACAGTGCAACAATGGCAAAAGAAAAATAATTAAAGTTATATCGCACAACAAAATAAGCATATGCAACCTTTCAAAAAGACCAATTAATGCAAACATACCTCGGCCAAAATGTTGATAAATGGTTTCTGAGGTAACTTATAGATGGTTAGTGACTAGCTTCAAGCTCATGGCAAATGTGTATCTGGGATCATTAAGCAGACAGTAGGTTGGGCTAAGATTAGGTTTCTGTATGGACAACAAAGCCATCAAATATTTTGTCGACTTGTTAAGTAGAACCTTAAGTATGAATAGGGCCCAGTGGATATTTTTACAATTGGTAATAAGTTAATCCTGAGCCAATGTATAATTCACAATGGTGAGTTCTTTAGGGCCCATCCAAAGCAAATCTAAGCGCAGAATGATGTAAAAAAATATATACGTAAAAAACAAGCTTTTGAGGATACACACTTTAATCTGCACTTAAATGTCGAAAACATATTTTTTACCCTTGAGCCGTATCACATTTTGCAGATAAACGTGTGTATTCTGAAATGTGTTTTTACTTTCTACTTTTTAACCTTACATTGTAACGAAAAATATTCAAAATCCAACTATTAATAACATTACTTTAAACGTATTCAAATGTTACATTTCAACTGTTAACTAGTACTTGAAACTTTAAATTAATAATCATTTAGTTCTCAATCGGGCGGCACGGTGGCCCAGTGGTTAGCGCTGTCGCCTCACAGCAAGAAGGTCCCGGGTTCGAATCTCTCGGCTCGGGTGCCTTTCTATGTGGAGTTTGCATGCTCTCCCCTTGTCCCCGTGGGTTTTCGCCGGGTACTCCGGTTTCTTCCCACAGTCCAAAAGCATGCTGCTGCATAGGTTAATTGGCTCGCAGGCTAAATTGCCCCGCAGTGCTCGGCGATGGACTGGCGTCCCATCGTCGGTATATCCTTGCCTTGCGCCCTGTGTCTGCCGGGATAGGCTCCGGCTCACCGTGACCCTGTATAGGACTTAGCGGTTTCAGACAATGAGATGAGATGAGTTCTCAATCGCTGCATTTCTTCCAATACACTCACCACTGATATTGGGGTAAGTTAGCTTTGAGCAATCGAGCTCTTCTAACCTCAGTCCATTCACAGATTTTACTTGAGTTAATGCCATATAGGCCTATACAGGGGCAAAGAGCTTAAGCGCCAAATTTATTATTGTATCGGTCACTATGGAGCCTTGTTTGTATGCACTGTTGAGGACCAACATTATATTTAAGGTAACATACGCCTTTGGCGTCGGGTCTCTACGATGTATTCCGATATCATCTCATCTCATTGTCAAAAACCGCTTCGTCCTGTACAAGGTCGCGGTGAGCCGGAGCCTGTCCCGGCAGACACGGCGCAAGGCAGGGATATACCCACGATGGGACGCCAGTCCATCACCGGCCACTGAGGGCAGTTTAGTCTGCAAGCCAATTAATCTATGCAGCAGCATGTTTTTTGGACTGCGACAGGAAACGGGAGTGTCCGGCAAAAACCCACGTGGACACGGGGAGAACACGCAAATTCCACACAGAAAAGTATCCCGAGCCGAGCTCGAACCCGGTACCTTCTGTGAGGCGACAGCGCTACCCACTGGACCATGTATTCCGATATCACCAAATTACATTTTTAAAGCTGGGCAATCTTGCCCATACATCTGAGCACGACGGAACAATTACTAAATGAGTTCAGTGACGCGAGTCATTGCACAAATGACCAGACCTTTGAGCGCAGCATAGCTTTGACTCCTACAATGACAGTTCTTTGGGCAACCCTCCTTATTTGTGGATGTCTGTTGGAATTTTTTTTATCAACATTTTCAGCATTTTTGGTTAGTCCACACTATCTTGACATTGTGTCATGTACAAAAACATTTTTCTTTTTGAAATGTTGAAATACTGTAGCGTTGTGTTTATCGACTTAAGTGGGAAGCATTCTGAAAGGAAAACGAATGGCAACATTTCCAGTGTCGTTATCTATTGACAAGCGTACGTCAATAGCTTCAAGTCAATTTGCCAACGCTTAAGTTATTTAGAAGGTTGGCAAAGGTGTTGCCTCATTGCTGCCGCATATTTTGTGTCAATTCGCAGAATGAGAATATTCTCCACAAACATGTTGCAGGCTGCATTTTGTCGGGCTAAACAAACACAGAACTTCCACGTACGGATGGCAATTGCATTAGAGCTCCTAATGCTAACATATTAATACCACTGAAAAGATTTGAGCTCCATTTTAATTGCTTTAGACCATTATCATATATAGCACCTTGTAAGGAACCATATAAATTCCAGCAATGAGTGTCCTTCCATTGATCTCATTAATTATAAAGTCTCCAGACAGCAAAGGTAAATTAAATATTTTTCTCTTGTAATTTTTAAGTGGAATGTAATGTTTTACTATTTACAAGTCTTGCAGCAACACCAGTCAATGCACACGCTTTGACAGCTGATAAATCTCTTCAAAGGGTCTTTGAAATTGTTCGTTTAACAACTTTAATGAAAATGTTTTTCCCATTTCTGCACCACCATAAATGAAATGCTTAAATCATTCTTCAAAGCCATCCTCTTGGGGCCAGATTTGTGTCACTAATTGAATACATCACATTGTATAAAGTTCCATGTACGTTTTGCTCTATCGACATCAGCTATGATAACCTCATCGACATCCTCGTTGTTTCTATCTTCTAAAGGTTCAACATTCACCATTTGTTAAAGAGAATGTGCTTGATTCAAAGCGTTTTCAATTTGCCTATCCCGCTGACGATGAATTTCCATTTGAGCCCTTGACTGTTTTTGTTGTTCCTCTCATGCCATAAAACAGTATTTAGCAGACTAAAAACCGTCCATCAATTCACTTTCATTTCTGAAAGGGTAATATTTCCCAAAAGACTAACAGGAGTTTTCGGCATCAGTATTTGCTTTGAAGTCGGGAACTCTTACGACTGCTGCTAGTGATCTGATGCACATTTAAAAAAATTTAGTCAAGGTCAGCAGAAATGGCTGTGGCTTATTTGTTTGTTGTTGATATGCATCTTCATCATCATCTCGGTTATTATAATTTCTGGCATAATACGGTTAAAACAACGTTGTAAATTCTTTCAGCAATAGTGCATAAAATTCACGTGTGTTGCAACAGTCGTTTTTCACCGGAGTCAATGATATTGGTACAAAGTTCTGAAGCAATATCTCATCTCATTATCTGAAACCGCTTAATCCTATATAGGGTCACGGTGAGCCGGAGCCTGTCCCGGAAACACAGGGCGTAAGGCAGGAATACACCCGACGACGGGACGCCAGTCCACCGCCAGGCATTGCGGGACAATTTTAGTCTGCGAGCCAATCAACCTATCCAGGAGCATGCTTTTGGACTGTGGAAGGAAACCGGAGTACCCGGCGAAAACCCACGCGGACACAGGGAGAGCATGTCTGAAGCAATATCATCTCACGAACTGCGAGGACTTCATATTGTTGTGTTGGATTCCGTGCATTGAGAAACACTTTGAAACACTCGCATTTTATATGATAAAGATAAGAGGCACTCACATGCCAAAATTTGACATTGCTTTTAAAAGGGCATGTAGATTTTGAAGAGTTTTTGTGAAACATCATCTTTATTAATTCTGCTGATTGGATTTTTCATGTTAGTTTCAAATCTGACGTTTCGTTTTAAGAAATATATTTTGCAATGTGTAAAGCGATTGCTTTGTGACATCCGACTCCTCTCACCGCAAGTCCAACGCGTCCCTCCTGATCAGCTCGAGAGCCACTCGCAACAGCACCGACAGCACACACTCAACCACACTCTTGCAGCGAGCAGTCTGGAGGCTTCTTCTTTCCAAGCTTTATTAAACACTAACAATTAACATAACGGTAACATAAGTCACATAACAATGACCGGGCACCGTCACATAATACTACCCACCCCGCGCTCCACGCGCCAAACCCTCACTTATACAGCTACATGTTGTCGTGGGTCTCGTTTAACCTCCCATCCAGACTCTCTCCATGCACTCCGTTCCACCGCATTATATTTGCCCTCAGACGTCACGTGATGTTTTCGACTAATCGACACCTATGTGTAATTAGACGCCTTCTCCGACATCCGGGCCCTCCTAGTTGCCGCTATCAATCCACAACTTTACAACACACGTGCGTTTCTTCTCTCGCAACTTATTAAGGCCCACGTGCATTAACGCTTAACCCGACATCCCCTCTACGGCCCGCTAGCCAACAACTAATTTAGAAAAAAACACACCTGTTTTTTCAGACAGCTTATCGAGCCGCAGTCGGCACGTATCTAGACAGGTCAACTAAATGCAAATGGTCTGGTACAGCGCGAGGTCTGACACCACAATCTGCCCGGGTAAAGTTCCCCTGGACCTTTCGCCACCGCTACACTAAGGCCCGCACCATACCACCGAGTCGCGCCACACCAACTGGCCCATCGTGCCCCGTGGCCTGTGCCACCTCTCCGACATCGCTACGGGGTTTCTCATGAGGCGAGGCACTCGAAGGCCTCCCCTAAACCACCCCACTCCCGCAGTCTCCCTGCCGGCACCTACACCTGTCTCCACACCGCGCCGCTCGTTCCACTGCTGGACCCCGCTCGCCGTCTCCGCACCCGGCAGCTGGACCCCGCCAACAGTGCACTGTCGTCTCACGCTGCATAGGCCCATGGTGCTCGTGTCACCTCTGCCGCCGCCCTGCTGCCGGCTCGCACCACGCCATTGGCATTTTGCCAACGCTGCGCAGTAGCTGGTCGACTCACGCTGCGCAGGCCCATGACGCTCACGTCGCCTCCCGAATGAGCTTCAACTGATAACACCGCGCAGCCGTCTTCGCACCACTCCAAACGGCGCCGCTCGCCACCAGCAATGGCGCGCAGTTACCTCCACTGCGCGGGTAATGGCGCCTTTTAAAGCTCCGCGGCCTCCTGCTCGTCTCATCGCTCGCAGTACTGGTACCACGGTTGTCACGGCGCCGCTGGACTCCTCAGCCGCCGTACGCCGCAGTCAGAACCCCGCTCGCTCACCGCAGTCTCCGGTGCGAGTCCGCATCTCACTTCGCTGATACCAACTGTGATATCCAACCGGGATGCTTCTCCACTCGAGTCGAATTCGTCCCTCCCGGTCAGCGCATCAGGTTCCGAATGCTGCACAGGAGAACTCGCGGTGGGCCACTTGAGAAGCCGCTCTTACCCGCACCAACAACACACGTCAGCCATACCCTTGCAGTGAGCAGTCTGAAGGCTTCTTCGTTACAAAGCTATGCGGCACCACGACTCGGACCGCAGACTCGTGGCGGCTCGACAATAACGGCCATGTCGAGGATCAGCGTTCACTCCACGACCGTTCAGCCAGCGAGCAGAGACTTCTTGTCTTTTGATGTTTTATTGAACAGCGTGCGGGCCCGGGCATAACGAACACGAGCGGCGACTACATCCTGACGACCTGATGACTGCCCCATCTGACCGCCTGACGACCAACTGAACTCGCTCCGTCTGACCGATTCCTTATATTTCCCCGCGCCGCCCCCCCTCTCGCACCGCCCCCCCCCGCGCACCTTCCGGATGACTTCACCTGTAGTCACGAGTTCCAATGAACCACGAGATTATGAGTAAACAAGATGTCTCGTAATCGCCCGTGCCACGGGTTCACGTGAGCCAACAACAGGAGCTCGCCAACAGGGGATTACGTAATTCAACAACCCGAGTTTGATGAATCACGGGTCTCGCAATTGCACTGTCCGCTCGTAAAACTCTTAACTCCACAGCTTTATTAAAAACTAACAACTAACATAACGGTAACATAACAATGATATACCAATGCCCGGGCACCATAACACAGGCCTACCCACCCCCGCGCTTAGCACACTAAACCTTCGCCTATGCCCTATAGGGCTACATGTTGTTGTTGTGAGTCTGCCGACCGCATTCCCCTCGGCTCCCTCCTGCACTCCGCTCCACGCATTATATCTGCCCTCAAACGTCACGTGATGTTTATGACTCATGGACACCTGCGTCTAATTAGAGGCCTTCTCAGATATCCAGCCCCTCCTAGTGGCCGCCGTCAATTAACAACTTAACAATCTACACGTGCATTCCTCCACCGCAAATTAACAAGGCCCACGTGCGTCTCCCTCACTAATGCTTGGCCCGACATCCTGGCGACCCCTCCACGGCCCGCTCGTCAACAGCTAATTAAGTTAACGAAGCTGCACCTGTTGTTTTTCCATGGAGCTTAACGAGACGCAACCTGCGCCTCTCTAGACAGGTCAGATAATTGCACTTGGCCTGGCACAGCGCGAGGTCTGACACCACATATTGATACACAACCTCTCTCTCTCTAGGTACTCTATCCCACAGGATGCTGGTAGCAATGGTCTTCCACAAATCTCCGCACTTTGAACTTCAAAGAATGTTCATTGTTGCTATGTTCATCCATCTCGAGAAACTCTTGACATAAGTCAATCTTTGTCGTGCACGATCTCTCTTTCCTTCGAATTTTACAATTACAACCAAATTTTCAATTTTCTCTTTCCTCATAATATGCCCGAGAAGCTTGGACTGTCTTCTTCTAATGTCATTCAACACCTCTCTACATCCCATTCATGACAATATGTTTTCATTTCAGGTGTGGCTTGTCCAAAACATCTTTAAGATGTGCCTAAAGAACCACATTTCAGTTGCTCAATTCTCTTTTCTATACTTGGTGATCTTGTCCAACATTCTGATGCATACGTGAAAACTGGTATTACGTAACAATCGATAACTCTTAGTTTCGTCCCCATAGAAATGTTATTATTTATCAGAATCTTTTTCATTTTGAAAAAACTATCTTTAGCCATTGAATGGTTCACCAAAATTAGTCAGATATTGCCCAAAACCCATGTAGACACTTTGAGATTTCTTCATCTAATATAAAGCAAACCTCTATTTCGAACCACTGACCTGAAAAATATAATCTTTGCACCTTCTGATACAATCATTCCCTCATCCTTCCAACGCGTTCCACACATAACCTAGAATATTGACGTTTAGTCTCTTCACTTCCTGCTTTATATTGTCCAAATTCCCAATTTGATTTCGAGATCTAACGTTCCAAGTTGCTATTCTAAGTTGTTTCATCAGGTGCGAACAGTCCCAGGCTGACGGTCCGAAGTCATCTGTCGTACGTGACTATCCTTACCGAGCCAGATGTACACTACCCCCCCCCCCCCATGTTGTGGTTTTTGGGAGAATTATTTTTGGTCATTGTCACACACACACACATTACATACAGCATACACTCACAGAAAATATACACACATTACATAAAAAATACACTCATACGTAATAAATACACATATTACATAAAATGTACCCGGCGATGGACTGGCGTCCCGTCGTCGGGTGTATTCCTGCCTTACGTCCTGTGTTTCCGGATAGGCGCCGGCTCACCGTGACCCTATATAGGATTAAGCGGTTTCAGATAATGAGATGAGACATAAAATGTACACCTGCACACAATATAAACAAATTACGTACAGAGTAGAGTCACACAATGCACACACACACGTTATATACAATGTACACTCACAATATACAAACATTACATACATGGTACAATCACACACAATGCATACAGCGTAGACTCACACACAATATAAACACACACACATTACGTAGTGTACACTCACACACGGTATATAATAATAATTGCACTTCTCGAGCGCTTTTCACCAGAGGGTTACAAAGAGCTACAAAAAGCTGTGGAGACAACGGCATGTCGGCAACAAAACGACAATAACACCAGAGCAGTTCAACTGAAAGTCAAATAATGGCTATAATTTAGAGGACATAATATAAGCGATAAAAATAATTGTTCTAAAAATAATGGAAGGAATAATTAATGATTGCTTCGAAAAGCTGCTCTCTCGGGACAGCCACGTCGATAGCTCTCTCTCTCCTCTCTTCGCGACGTTTCGCCTCACACGTTAGAGGCATCCTCAGGCCTAGTGTGCGTGCGTAGTTCCTATCGTCCCTTTATATGTGTGGGCGTGATGCATGTGTCCTTTGTTATGTGAGTCCGCCTCTGAGTCACCTTGACATTAATTTCCTTATTCCATTTCCACCCCGGGAACTGTGATTACCCCCTCCCTGCTT
>JAZEWT010000007.1:27011461-27034254 GCA_036362905.1 Mordacia mordax | reverse complement strand
CATAGACTCAACGTGCACCTGGTCTGGCACAGGCGCCCTGGTGACGTCACCAGTTGCTATTGCTGATGATGGCAACGTTGTTTGTTCGGTGAGCCGGGAACTCCATAGAGTTCAAGATCATCATCATCGTCACTTCCATCAGCATTATCATTACCATCGGCATCATCATCAGCATCACCGGGATCTGCTAGAGGATGGAGAGGACCAGAGATTGAAAGGGTCGACTCATTTATGATCGTGCTGAAAGCAAGTAAGGGTCACCATAAGCTCATCAGAGTATCTCTCTCTAATCCTGTGGCCAAGCCGTCTCACATCCTACAATCCTACATTCCTCTCTCTCCCATCCTCTTTCTCTCCCCTTCCTCTCCCATCCTCCCTCTCCCATCCTCCCCTGAACGCTCTATTCCTCCCCGCAGACCCCCAACTCCAGAATCAACCTCCTCCTCCCACATCCCCCACCTACGGCTTCCTCCCCTACTCCTCCTTATTCTCTTTGCCCGAAAACTCCCGCAAACCTCCGGCCATCATCTCGACCTCTCGCACGCAGCTTTTCCTTCCCAGCCCTGTCTGTACCAGGCAATCTCCTTCTCAACATCCTCCTCAACAACATCAACATGCTCCTCAACATCATCATCATCATCAACAACACCTGCAGCATCACCACCAATGCCAAGCTGCGGTTGCCTGCGCACAGTAAGGCCTCTGGTCTCTCATTCAGTCAAACGCTAGGCCTGCTGATTGGTCAAATGCCAGACCTGTTGATTGGTCGAATGCCAGGTCTAGTGATTGGTCAAATGCTAGACCTGGCAATTGGTCGAACGCTTGGCCTACTGATTGCTTGAACGCCTGCCAATTGGTCAAACGCCAGGCCTGCAAATTGGTCAAACGCCAGGCCTGCCGATTGGTCGAACTTTAGACCTGCTGATTGGTCAAATGCTGGGTCTGCCGATTAGTCCAACGCTAGACCTGCCGATTGGTCGAACGCTAAGCCCACCGATCGGTCGAACGCCTGACCAAGAGACGGGTGCGGCCTTGTCTGCCCGGACCGCCGACGGTTTGGCCTGCGAAGCACTAGCCCTTCCTGCCTATGCTGCTGAGAGTTGACGCTGGGTCTGCGGGCTCGGCCTTTTCTCTCTGGCGGGATGGCGGCGAGGTCATGTTGTCAGCACCTCGTCGACCTTTCAGCTCCTTCCGAGGGCCTCTAGTGGATGGCGGAGGTTCAGCGGTGAGGAAGCAGGAAGCACGGGGACGATGGGGAAGAAGATGGCGGCGGAAACGACTGACGATGGCACGATCCCGCTACTCCAAACCACCGCCGTACGGGGTGCCGCGTGTGAGGTTCACCGGATTTGATGATAGTGGTGAGCGGGAGGAAGAGGTGGCTGGGGGAGAAGAGGAAGGGACCGGTGGCAGGATGAGAGACACAGAAGAGGTAAAGAGGAGTACAAAGAGGAGGAGGGGGAGGAAGAGGAGATAGAGGAGGAGCTGGAGGAGGGTTGGAAGGAGGAGGAGGGTGGGAAGCAGACAAAGGTGGATTGGGCACAGGAGGTGGAGAAGGAGGAGCATGAGTAGGTGGATCAGCGGACGAGGCGACAGCGAATCACCCAGTGACAAGAACCATTCCCTGACGACTTAATGCTCTGCGCGCCGCTGCTCCACCACTGTTGTCGCTGTCCCCTCGTCCCCATGGGTGGAGAATCTCAGAGCGGTTTGACGTTCCATCTGACCCCCTCGACTAACCAATCGGGGGCCTTGGTCTCATTAACCTGGGTGCCATCTTCGATGATGGTGACGCCTTCTTTTTGCTGTTTGATTCGTCGGTTTTCCTTGGGCGCTCGGGGGCCTCCGGTGGCCCTCGCCAGAGGCCCACGTGCCGCTGTGGCCAGCGTTGCTACGATCTTGCCCCGCCGCGGCGGCCATTTTGCGAGCGCGACACTACAGGTCGGGAGCCACTTGAAGGGGGGCTCGAGCAGAGTACCGACGATTCGGTGTGCTCCGAGGTGTGAAAACACTGGGTACTAACGCTGTGACGCCTATCTCTAACACTGTGACTCCTATCTCTAACACTGTGACTCCTATCTCCACACAAAACAGGGCGAGGGAACACAAACTCCACACTAGTTGTAAGAGGGAATTGGAGTACCCAGAGGAAATCCACGCAAACAGGGGGGAGAGAAAACACACAAACTCCACACAGAAAAACGCCCCTGGCGATAATCGAACTCCCTCGGGCGGAACTTTATTTCTGCGAGGTGCAGATGTTACCATTGCTACACCCTGCCACTAGGGAGACAGGCGGCTGTACGAGCATGGTGGTGGTTACCCACCCTCTCTATGTCTGCTCTATAAGCCTTTACAAGTTGCTATTGTTACGGCCATATGGGACAGCGTTGCTCTTTACTTATGCGTGTTTGAGCTGAGCTTCATGAAAATAAAAAAAGTCTTTTACCATTTCTGGCGATTATATAGTCAGTGTTAAGATCTTAAAACACCGAATGGACACCTTTCACAAGTGACCTGTTTTACTCAAAAGCCAATCATATACTTGTGGCAATATAAGCAAACTTAAAGCTTTGATCATTCATTCATCTTTGAAACTCGCATACGCTTGAGGTGTCTTTCTTTAGAGCCTCGTGTCAGTGTTATCCAGATATTACCAAAAAGGCAATCAGCTCAGGACAGAGCAATATCAATGCTTTTGCAGCTCAGATAGAGCTGATAAGTATTTTACTATTTCTGGCGGCATATACTCATGGCATATTTTGCCATAAGTATGTGTAGCTTTGCGTGAACGTGACACCGTATGAACGGTATTTAATTATTTTTTAGGACTTTAACACCTGTATAATTGCCAGAAATGGTAAAATCCTTTTCTACATATGAGCTTAATAAAGAAAGAGATTGATATATTTCACTTAGTGTGAGGTGACTCTGAAGGTCTCTGTGTAGTGAGTTTATGGCTCTCTGTGTGGTGAGTCTGTGGCTTTCTGTGTAGTGAGTGTATGGGTCTCTGTGTGATAAGTATAGGTTTCTGTGTGTTGAGTTTGTGGGCCTCTGTGTAGTGTGTGGGTCTTTGGGTGGTGAGTGTGTGGGTCTGTGGCAGGCAAAGGGTCTGTGTATGGTGAATCTATGGGACTCTGTTTGGTGAGTGTATGAATCTCTGTGGTGAGTTTGTGGGTTTCTGGTGAGTGTGTGGATCTCTCTGTGGTGAGTCTATGGGTCTCTGTAAGTCTACGGGCCTCTGTGTAATGAGTGTGTGCGTCTCTGTGTAAGGAGTCTGTGGGTAATTGTGCGGTGAGTATGTGGGTCTCTATGTGGTGAGTGTGTGGGTCTCTGTGTGGTGAGTCTGTGGGTCTCTGAATTGCGTGTGTATTGGTCTCTGTTTGGTTAGTCTGTTTACTCTCTGTGTGGTAAATCTGTGGGTCTCTGCGTGGTTAGTTTGTGAGTCCCTTCGTGGTGAGTGTTTGTGGGTGTCTGTGGCGAGTCTGTGGGTCTCTATGTGATGAGTCTGTAAGTCTCTGTCTGGTGCGTCTGTTTCTGTTAGTCTATGGGTTTCTTTGCCGTGTGGAACTTCATAAGAGCTTGCTAACGGCACTTGACCCTACAGCCTGTTAATACTTTCTGGGGAATCTTTGTCGACTCGAAAAACAACCCCCTTCCTTCCCGTGGTGCCGGTAGGTAACGCTGTAGTGGCTGTTCTTACAGCTTTCAGAGCGGCCAAGGGGGCTCTGGACGGGTGAAGGGGGGCTGGTGACCCCTCCCCCCATTCAATTTAATTACCACTAAACCACAGAAAAAAGTGAAACTTAAGTTTATGGCAAAGCCTCTGAGGGGACGGGCGATTATGACATCTCCTGACCAAACCCCATTTCGTGGAGCCAGGAGACTGAGTTCCCACCTCCGGGGTTCTTCCAGAAACAACGTAAAGCCGCTGCGTGTGGCCACTTGGAACGTTCAGACGCTCGTTGCGGAGGAGAGGTTTCCACTTCTCTGTCGGGATTTGGACCGGTACCGCCTGGACCTTTGTGGGATACAGGAGCGTGAGAACGTGGTGGTGAGGTGTGGGAACCTGTGAGTCCCAAGCTATTGTGGGCTCACCTCCCTATAAATGGGAGGCAAGGGATGGTGATGGTGGTGGCTTACGCTCCCACTGAAGATGAATATGATTGGAGGGATGCAGGCGAGGCTGATGAGCCAGATGCCTTCTATGATCTCCTCTCCCAGGTGTTGGCTAAAGTGGCCCCTCGGGGTAGAGGCATTCTGCTCGTTGACTTTAATGCCCGAGTGGGTCATGATGCAGACATCTGGCCTGGAGTGATTGGAAGGCATGGGCCAGATCATCTCAACAACAGTAGGAGACATTTAGATTTCTCTGCAGCCCAGGGGTTCCATCACCAGCGCATCCATACAACATCTTGGGTGCATGCCGGTTCCAAACAAGAACATCTGCTGGACTACATAGTGGCGGAGCAGCGGATGCGGTCCGATGTCCTTGACAACAAGGAATACCGAGGAGCTGATCTGACCTCTGACCATCGGCTTGTCATCTTTAAGATCTGCCTGCCATTCTTCCACGGCAATGGTGGGCGTCCGCCAAGAACCCCATTGAATCCCAAGTGGCCTGGTCTCAGCAAGCTGATGAAAGCTGTAATCGAGAATTTCATCATCGTTTGCAGCTGGGGTTGACAACGTCCCCCACTCCTCCCAATACCGAGGGGAAATTGGTGAGGTTTAGGGCTCTGGCTAATGCAGCGGGAATGGCTGCACTGGGTGCACGGTCCAGACCTCTCCAGAAACCCTGTCTGACAGAGGAAGTGTTCAAGCTAGCTGAGAGAAAACGGCAGTCTCACTCCCACCACCTGCAACATCATACGCCCGAGAACGAGGAAGTTTACCACAGCCTTCACTCGGAGGTTCAGAGAGCTATGCTCTCTTGCAAGGACGAGTAATGGTCACGGGCTGCTGAGATGGAGTCTGCTTCGGTAACCCATGATCAAAAATCACTCTTTAATATTCATAAAAATATTGACTTGCGGGGCGGCGCGGTGGCCCAGTGGTTAGCGCTGACGGCTCACAGCAAGAAGGTCCCGGGTTCGAATCTCTCGGCTCGGGTGCCTTTCTGTGTGGAGTTTGCATGCTCTCCCCGTGTCCGCATGGGTTTTCGCCGGGTACTCCGGTTTCCTCCCACAGTCCAAAAGCATGCTCCTGGATAGGTTGATTGGCTCGCAGACTAAAATTGTCCCGCAATGCCCGGCGATGGACTGGCGTCCCGTCGTCGGGTGTATTCCTGCCTTACGCCCTGTGTTTCCGGGATAGGCTCCGGCTCACCGTGACCCTATATAGGATTAAGCGGTTTCAGACAATGAGATGAGATGAGATATTGACTTGCAACTCTGCACCGATTACCCTGCTTAAAGGGGAAAATTGTGATCCGATCTCCAAGCCCCAGGAACAAGTTTTCAAGTTTGCAGAGCATTTCCGTAAAATCTTGGGGTAGGTGAACCCCCCCTCAGCTCAAATAACACCGTGGAACAACATGGGGGTGATCCTGCTGGGGCTGTGGTTCCTCAAATAATGGAACAAGCAGCTACTTCCTGTGAGTGGCTGGCGGATGTGCCATCTACAGAAAAAGTACAGAAGGCAATCCAGAGCCAGAGACCAGGAAAAGCACCGGGCAGAGATGATCTTCCAAGTGAAATGCTCAGGGAAGGTGGTTCTTGTCTGCAGAGTGACATGTATGACATCATTAAAACCATCTGGAGCACAGGAATGGTGCAGCAAGAATGCTGGACCATTGCCAGGCAGGCTGAGGAGAGGCTTATGGAACCCCAATGTAGTTTCAGGCTGGGGCGGTCTTGTACAGACGCCAGATGTCGGGAATTCCAGCAGAACTTGCATCTCTACTTTATTGACCTGGTCAAGGCCTACGATGCCATGAATAGGCCAGAGCTGTGGATTGTTTTGTGTGCTTTCTGGATCCCTACAAAGACAAAGATCCCCCATATATCCTTAACAACTGAAGGGTGAAGTGCCGTTAGCAAGCACCTGTGAAGGTCGACACGGCACACGAGGTGGGTGACCAGCACCACGCTCGGCCGCCTTTGTCTCCCGAGTGGCAATGTTCACACACTGCACTAGGTACTCATTTGAGGCTGAGTTGACCTAGGGGAGGCCCAAGACCCGTTCAGAAAGTCGTCACTGGTGTTCGCCATGAGCGGGATTCAAACACGGGTCACCGGGTTTGTAGCCCAGCGTGAAAACCACTGAGCCACCGCTCCGCTGACAACCTGCTCACCATCATTAGGGACCTTCATAAGGGTGGGAAGGCCCGGGAAAAGTTACGTGTTCGGGAGTCAGAGACATTCCCTGATCAACTTGGGGTGCAAGATGCATGCCCTCTGGCTCCTACATTATTCAATATCTTTTTGATCACGTCGTTCGAGAGGCTTTCCATGGATGTTCCAGTGGAATTTCCATCTGGTACACGTACCACGGGAGGCTGATAGATGCCCGGGTGAGGTCAAGGGATGGCTCCCTATTGGCCAAACTTGTTATCTGTGCCGATAATTTGGTGACCGCTGCTCATTCTGAGGAAGAGTTGGGGGCGCTGCTGTTGAACCCGGAGCATACCGCAAAGAGGTGGGGTCTAACCATCAATCCCACCAAAACTAATCACCTGTGTGGGTATTTTGTGCCACCGAATACTCCACCTCCTCAGCTCTCCATGAGTGATGGGGCAGTTGTGGAGACAAATGAGAAATGTATATGTCAAGGCAGTGTGCTTATGGCTGATTCTGGTGTGACAGTGGAGGTCTTGTTCCGAATAAGCCGGGCAGCATTATCGTTTCATCGGATACATAACACTGTGTGGAAGCTGTCTGGCCTGTCGCTCCACGTGAAGCGTCGGGTCTTCTCAGTTGCAGCCATGCCCTCTCTTCTCTATGCTTGCCAAACGTGGACCCTCCTAGCGGAACATCTACGCCATTTAGAAACTTTCCAGCTGGCCTGCCTACAATCCTTCCTGGGTTTAACTAGGTTAGATTGTGTGAGGAGCTCACAAATTCTCGAAAGATCTGGACAAAGTTCCATTTTTGAGCTCCTCCGGCAGATCAGGCTGATGTGACTGGGCATGTAGCCCGCATGCCCAGCTACCGTATGCCCAAGCAGTTACTGTTTGGCCGGATAGAGCGGGCTAAACGAACGTGGCATGGGCTACAGAAGAGATGGACTGATGTGGCACAGGAGGACCTGGAGATGAGTGAACTTGTTGAAGACTGGTACCAGTGGTGTCAAAATCGACCTCGATGGAGGAGGATCGTTAAGGATGCTCAGGAGCAGTTGGAGGCAGTCGCCCTCCAACAACACCGGAGGGCGGAGGATCGACACTCATGTAACCTGCGCCAACCTGCACCGTCTCTCCACCCCCAACGATGCAGCCGCCGATCACACGAGAGGCTGCAGGCTGGCGCCTCGGCCAGCGAGAATGTCACACAACAGGTGAACCTCGCATGCATGAGTGCACACGTGGCGAGAGTGATTCTGATGGTAAAGTTCTGCGTTGTGTTTTTTGTGAATCCCCATTGCGTTCCGCATGCACTGCTCCTAGTCCGCTGACACCTGTTTCTCCCTTTCCACCACAAGGACTTGATTCCACACGTATCTTCTCTCGAAATGATGATATTAATTCACTCTGCAGACATAGCACCTTCAAACACACCCACCAACATATGAATCCCCATCAAATCTCTACAGCCCTCTATCATGCTTCACACACACTCTCGCTAAACACCGCCCACCTCAGATGGCCGCCGCATGCAGTCACGTGCACTTCGCGCCAAAACCCACTAAAGATTCCCCCATCTCCTTATAACAATATCTTAATCGAACCGCTTAACACCACGTACCTTCAAACACACCCACCAACATACGAAGCCACATCAAATCTCCACAGCCCTGTGGATAGTACAAAACACCTCATTATTAACCAACCTCTACAGATATAATTTTATAAATATGTGCGGAGCTCTCGCCCAAGCGTGCTCACCTCTATCATGCTTCACTCACACTGAGGAACGCTTCCGCAAGGGTGGGCGTGTCCATGCTGACACGGCAGTATTTTAATATGTGCGACCATGCATATGTACAACTCATTACCATAGCCACATGTTACATTCACAACAACGTCGGGCGGATAAAACACAGCAAGTTGGCTTAGTAGGGAGCATAGGTGGTGCATCTACCAGTGATATTAGTCATCCACCCCTTAACACCTGGTCTGTCCCTATATCTCCTGTCTTCGAGCCTTCAATACTTCACGTGGCTTCAAGGTGCATATGATCTGGCAATGCCGCCGTGGTGACGCCTCCGCCACTTAGGGGCGAATGACCGTTGATGTTGTTGTTGTGTGTAATGTGGGGAGCGGTGGCCCAGCGGTTAGCGTGCTGGGCTACAAACCCGACCTTCATGTCGTTGGAGGATACGTAAAGCAGGAGAGGCATTCGTACCACGAGGAACAGTGAGGTGAACACCAACAGGAGGTGTAGGTGGAATTTTTGGACAGAGCAGTCTGGGAAGATGCGTGACCCGGAGCTCGAGACAATAATTCTCACACAGCGTTCTGCTTTTCCAAAGAGTTCGCTAATCACAAGAATACATTCGGGTATAATAATAATAATTGCATTCATAGAGCGCTTTTCACCAGAGGGTCACAAAGCCCTGTATAGAGCTGCGGAGAGAACGACATGTCAACAACAACGATATAACAACAGAACATCAGCAACAATAACGGGGTTTTTTTACAAATCCGAGCTGTGGAGAAAAAGGCATGTCAACAATATCAGGATAGCTATTGTTATAACATCTACAATATAATGAGAGATCGCAATCACCAACTGAATTCAAAAGGGTAGTTAACAAAAATAAACTGAAGTTTGAATTGACTCTCTAAGTCCCATATCCTACAGGACGTTGGTGACAATGAAGTTCCACAAATGCCGACTCTTTGCACTTCTAAGAATCGGAGTCACAGTGTTAGAGATTGGAGTCACAGTGTTAGAGATGTGAGTCTCAGTGTTAGAGATGGGAGTCACAGTGTTAGCAAAGGGAGTCACGGTGTTAGAGATGGGAGTCACAGTGTTAGAGATGTGAGTCTCAGTGTTAGAGATGGGAGTTACAGTGTTAGCAATGGGAGTCACGGTGTTATAAGATCATAAAAAAAATATTTTTTTAAAAGAATCTTTTATTTCATGGAAATACACTAAAAAAATCCAACATGAAAATTATTTCAACTTCAAAACATTGAAAATTCACAATTTACATGGATTGTCCATATAAAAAGTAAATATTTAATTTAATTAATTTTTTTGAAGTGTTCATTTCTGGAGATGATTGATTATTGTATTGTCACCGGGAATGAGTAACTGTGCAAAATTTCAGAGTTGTAGGATGTTGGGAAGTGGGTGAAATATTAGTTGTAAGTTTTGCCCCTGACACCATACATACATACATTGTACGTTAAATAAAAGCTTCTAATAATAATAATAATAAATGAGAGTTACAATGGTAGAGATGGGAGTTACAGTGTTAGAGATGGGAGTCACAGTGTTAGAGATTTTCTCAGCGTTAGGGGATAGGAGTCACAGTTGTGATGTCTCGACCACCGTTGTCTCCCTACACACACCGGGTAATCATTTGAGGCTGAGCGGACATAGGGGCGGCTCAGAGAGCGTCGGAAAATCGTCACTTGCGGTCGTGACCGGGATTCGAACTTAGGCAGAGCCAGCTTTGCAGACGGGCGTGCTCACCGCTGTGCCATCGCTGCCCACAATATTTAATTAAGTGAGCTTTTTTTTTTATTTACAGACGCCCTTTCTCAGGGCGACTTACACCATGAGAGAGGTGTAGTGAGAACTCACAGAGAGGCGAGGGGAAGGCAGCTATGCAGTCAGCCGGTGTCAACATTTGCCAAACACTGCGTTATATAACGCTGTTATCGACCAATGAATTGGAGGGTGCGGAGGGGGGGGGGTTAGATGTTGGGATGAAACCAGAGAAATTGGAGGAAAACTACGCAGAACAAGAAAGAAGAGAGTGAACAACAAACTTTAAACTAGTTGTGGAAGGAAATTGGAGTACCCGGAGGCTAACTACGCAGAAAAGGGGGAGAGAGAACACCTGCATTATTGCCAGGCAATTATGCAGGTGTCAAGATCCCAAACACCAAAATAGACACATTTCACAATGCGTCCAGTTTGCAAAAGCCACACACACTAGTGGCAAAATATGCAAACAGGTAGCTTTGATAACCTATACATTGTCCTTCAAACTGACCGACCTTCACCAGGCAGTGGCTTCCTTTTGAGCCTAATTGCCAGTGTCAGCCGTTGCCAAAAGGCAGTCAGCTCAGGACAATGCAGTATCAATACTTGTAGCTTAGGTGGAGCTGTTAACGCTATGGGTACTTTTTTGCCAGTATACAACAGGTTTTACCGTATCTGGCGATTATGCAGGTGTTAAGACGAAGTGTTAAGATCTTAACACCTGCGTAATCGCCAGATACGGTAAAATCTGTTGTAACCTTATACACAAAGACAATGACTCACCCACTCCCACAACGACACACAGAAGAAGAAACACACTCACACACTACTCACTAACACACGCACGTACAAAGTAACACAAACACACACTAACATAGAAACACGCTCACTGACAAAGGAACAACAACAACCGCCCTTCGCCACTAAGTGGCAGTGATGTCACCACGGCGCATGTGCCAGGCCGTATGCACCTTGAGCCACGTGCAGTGTCGAAAGCTTGCTGACAGGAGGTTACGGGACAGGCACAGGTGTCATGGTTTTCCTAACTGAGATGACGGGCAGATGCACCACCTATGCTCCCTACTGTACCAACTTGCTGTGTTTTAGCCTCCTGACGTTCCGCTTGTTGTTGTGAGCGTCGCTCCTATGCACTTCGTTGTTGTTGGATGGCGACTGCCTCCAACTGTCCCATAGCGTCCTTCACGATCCTCCTCCACAAAGGTCGATCTTTCGATCTTGACACCCCTGGTACCAGTCGTCAGCAAGTCCACTTAGCTCCAGGTCCTCCTGTGCTACATCAGTCCATCTCTTCTCTAGCCCGTGCCGCACCCATTTAGCCCCCTCTATCCGGCCAAACAGAAACTGCTTGGATATGCAGTTGCTGAGCATGTGGGCTACATGACCCAGCCACCGCAGCTCCTCCTGCCTGCAGGAGGAGCTCACCAATTGGCCTTTGTCCAGATCTGATGATTGCTTCGAGAAGCTGCTCTCTTGGGACAGCCACGTCGTTCGCTTCCTCTCCTCGCGACGTTTCACCTCACACGTTAGAGGTATCCTCAGGCCTCTAACGTTCGAGGCATCCTCAGGCCTCTTACGTGAGGCGAAACGTCGCGAGGAGAGGAGAGGAAGCGAACGACGCGGCTATCCCGAGAGAGCAGCTTTTCGAAGCAATCATTATGCATCGAGCTGTGAAAAGCTACATCATTGCATTTGGCCAGATCTTTCGAGAATTTGTGAGCTCCTCACACAAAAAATCCAACCTGGTTAAACCCAGGATGGACATTTTCAAGACGGCACAGATGTTCCACGAGGGGGGTCCACGTTCCGCAAGCATAGAGAAGAGGGGGCATGACTGCAGCTGAGAAGACCCGAAGCTTCGTGTGGAGCGACAGGCCAGGCAGCTTCTACACAGCGTTACGTAGCCAATGAAATGATAATGCTGCCCAATTGATTTGGAACGAGATCTCCACTCTCAAACCGGGATCGGCCATGAAAAACACTGCCTAGGTATGTAAACTTATCCACTGTCTCCACAACTTTCCCATCACTCATGTAGAGCTGAGGAGGTGGAGCATTCGGTGGCACTAAATACCCATGTTCCAGGTTCAACAGCAGAGCCACCAACGCCTCCTCAGAATGAGCAGCAGTCACCAAATCTGTAATGATGTAGGTTATCAGGGCTCGATGCATGATGATTGCTTAGAAAATCTCTCTCGATCGACACGACTGTCCCAAGAGAGCAGCTTTTCTAAGCAATCATCATAACCAAATCATTGGCATAGATAACATGGTTGGCTAATCGGGAACCATTCCTTGAAAGCACTCGGGCATCTATCAGCCTTCCATTATACCTGTATCAGATAGAAATTCAACTGGAACATCCATGAAAAGCCTCTCTAACTACGTGGTCAAAAAATATGTTGAATACTGTAGGAGCCGGAGGGCATCCCTGTCGCACTCCAAGGTGAACATGGAACGGCTCTGACTCCCGACCACGTATCTTTACCTGGGCTTACCCACCGTCATGAAAGTCCTTAATTATGGTGAGCAGCGTGTCAGGGACCCCGAAAGCACAAAGAAATATCCACAGCCATGGCCTACTGATGGTATTGTAGGCCTTGACCAGGTCAATAAAGCAGAGATGTTGGAAATCCTTACGTCTCTGCTGTAGCAACCGGACAGAGAATATGGCGTCTGTGCAAGACCGCCCCGGCCTGAAACCAAATTGGGATCCGCAAGCCTCTTCTTTGCGTGCCTAGCAAGGCGATGTTGAATAATCCTTGCCAGGACCTTTCCTGAGAAGCGAGCTGCCCATGTAGTTGTTACAATCGTGCGCGATCCCCCTTCTTTAAGAGGGGAACCACTAGGACATCCTTTCATTCTTGCGGTGAACCTTCCTGTGCTCCAGACGGTTTTAATGATGTCATACAGGGCAGTCTGTAGACAAGCACCACCTTCCCTCAGCATTTCGCTTGCAAGATCATCTCTGCCCAGTCCTTTTCCTGGTCTCAGGCTCTGGATCGCCTGACGTGCTTCCTCTATAGGTGGCATCTCCGTCAGCCATAGAAACACACTCACACACCCACGTAATTACTGACGCAGAAAAACACTCACCCACTAATACAATGACATACTAATACAGAAACACATCCTCACACTCTCATACACTCACTCACTGACACACACACACTCACTTACATAAACACACTCACCCATACACGCACAAGTGTTTACCCGAATATTTCCTTCGAGTCATGAGCGGATATCGCAGGCGCATAACCGCTGCACCTATGACGTCACCGCGGTTCCCGTGCCAGGTTAGGTGTACCTCGAGGCCACAGTGCTCGAAGGGGTTTGCGTGTTCTAGTGCACGTCGACTGTATCACCTAGAGTCGCTAGGATCACCCTTGGTGAACAGGTCTAGAGTCGGGGGTTCTTCCGCTAGACTCGAGACTCATTGGACGTCATTAGCGAGGACGCGTGTTGAAAAGCCACTTCGCAAACCTCCAGTTATAAGACAACTTTTGAGTGTTTCGCAGGAGTTTAAAACATTCAATTATTGTTTTCTAGGTTTTATTTGTATTACTTTAAAAGTTTGTTATTTTTAATTGATTACTAATCATTAGCTTTTGCACTTAGTACATTCGGGTCTGGGCGGCACGGTGACCCAATGGGTAGTGCTGTCACCGCACAGCAAGAGTTTGCATGTTCTCCCCGTGTCCGCGTGGGCACTCCGGTTTCCTGCCGGGCACTCCGGTTTCCTGCCGGGCACTCCGGTTTCCTCCCACAGTCCAAAAAACATGTTGCTGCATAGGTTAATTTGCTTGCAGACTAAATTGCCCTCAGTGCCCAGTGATGGACTGACGTCCCATCGTGGGTATATCCCTGCCTTGCGCCCTGTGTCTGCCGGGATAGGCTCCGGCTCACCACGACCCTGTATAGGACTAAGCGGTATTTGAGAATGAGATGAGGAGATGAGACATGGGGGTATTCTCTGTTGTGAGCCAGTGAAAACTGCCTCTTGTTCCAACTTCCTCCACAGCGCCTCCAATAAAAACCTCATAATCATTATCATTATTTGCACTGCACTGCACAAACACACACTAACTTACCACGTACCAAAATTAAACACTCACGCACTTTTCATCTCTCATTTCGGAGCAGGCAAGCAGAGAGTGGTACTCTCGCGATTGTTTGTAACGCGGCTAATTTGTCTCCTCTGTTAACTGTGAGCCTTTTGTAACTACATACAGTTTATTGTTTATTTGTCAATAATCTATAGTTTATTTGTCTATATATATCTATAGTTTATAGCCGCGAGTGTTTTTGAAGCGTGTTTTACATGTTCTGTGTATCTGAAACAAATACCATAACCTGTGTGGTGTTTTGGTGGGGAACCCTCCAAGGGAGTCGACCTCAGTCGTAATCCCCGCCAGACACCCGTTGGTCCAACTTGCGAATGCGGCCATGCGGCATGTGCGGGCATGGACATGGGGGAGGTGGGACGCCTAATGCACTCCCCACCTGCATGTGGCCTGGCACGGTCGAGGCTGGGCATCACCACTGTTTTATTCCTAGTGGCCAAATACTGAGACTCCCATCTTGAACGCCATGACTCCCATTTCTAACACTGTGCCTCCTATCTCTAAAACTGTAAGCACTATCTCTTAACACTGTGCCTCCTATCTCAACACTGAGACGCCCATCTCTAACACTCTGCCTCCCACCTGTAACACTGTAACTCCCATCTCGAACACTGTGACTCCCATCTTTACCACTGTGACTGCCATCTCTAACACTGTGACTCCTATCTCTAACGCTCTGACTCTTATCCATTTCTCCTGCCAATCAAGGATGCGCAGCTCTATAGGTTGATTGGCCTGTTGGGTAAATTACTGCAGGGGGGGTGCCCAGTCATGTGTTGGCCACGCATCCTGAGTGTGTCCCTTTCTTGCACTCCTTGTCTCCAGAGTTGGGCTCCGGCCCCTGTTCAATATGATCACCTGCACATCCGTGGCTCTAAAGAGCTTGATTCCTACATCAGTTCCTTGTAACCCCAACCTTCTCTTCATATGTGTGAGCTGATAATACCTCGACACCCTCGTTACATCCATACGGGCGCCGGCAACAAAAAGCCCATTAACCTGCATACAATTGATTTCCCTACCCCCCCCCCTACACATTGGCTACCGAAGAAACAACAATTTAGACCGTTTGCAGATCGTCGTTGCTGGATAAAAAATACCACTGGTTAGTTCACCTCTGCCAGCACGCTCATTGTCTGCAATAGGAACCCACTTTGCACTCTCTGAACACTGAAAAAGCCTCTCTCATCGCTGAGCTGATCTTGGACAACAGTCTGGACATTCTCTGCTTTACAGACACCTGCCATCATCAAGATGACTTTCTCACATTGAATCAGACCCTACCTCGAGACTTTGCACTCCATCAGAAGGTTCGTTCAAATGGCTGTGGTGGCGGCCTAGCAGTCCTTCACCATGTGTCTGCCGACATATGACCGATTCCGTCGCTGACCTTCAATTCATTCGAGCATATGTGTCTGGATTGGAGGTCGGCTCAACCTGTGAAGTTGGTGCTGCTCTACCACCCACCTGGAGCCTCCACTTCTTTTGTCAATGAACTGTCTGAGCTGCTTTATAAGATGTGCTCCAGTTCTGAAAGGATCCTGATTTTTGGTGATTTCAACATCCTTGTTGATTCTCTAAAGAGTCCTCTTGCAAGGGATCTCATGGTCACTCTGACCTCACTTGGCTTCACTCAACACGTGACATCTGCTACTCACAGATGCGCTCATACTCTCGATTTGGTTTGCTCATGGGGCATATTGGTAACAAACCTGTCCATCACTGATCCTGATCTGTCTGATCACTCTGCTGTGTTGTTTGATCTTCAATTTCTGCCTCCTATTTCCATCACCAAGCACCATATCCAATGTCGAAACCTTAACGCCATCACTCAAAACTTATTCATCGCAGCAATCAATGGTACTTCACTCTCCACCTCGGCTCACTCTGCCTCTGATGCGACAGCAGAAACTTACAACAAAGTGCTATCAAGCATATGCGATGATATGACCCCATTTAAATCACGTTATGTCTAAGTTAGAAAACCATCACCCTGGTCTCATCTCATCTCATTGTCTGAAACCGCTTAGTCCTATACAGGGTCACGGTGAGCCGGAGCCTATCCCGGCAGACACAGGGGGCAAGGCAAGGATATACCGACGATGGGACGCCAGTCCATCGCCGGGCACTGCGGGGCAATTTAGCCTGCGAGCCAATTAATCTATGCAGCAGCATGCTTTTTGGACTGTGGGAGGAAACCGGAGTGCCCGGCGAAAACCCACGCGGACACGGGGAGAGCATGCAAACTCCACACAGAAAGGCACCCGAGCCGAGAGATTCGAACCCGGGGCCTTCTTGCTGTGAGGCGACAGCGCTAACCACTGGGCCACCGTGCCGCCCCATCACCCTGGTATACTGCTGAAATCGGGGATCTCAAAGCGAATGCATGCAGGGCTCAACGGACTTGGAGAAAATTTGGCCTCACCGTTCATGGTCAAATCTTTAAGGAACAGCTCATCCGCTACCGTAAGGCACTTGACTGTGCCTGTACCAAACATCTTTCCAGTATTCTGGCTGATACCTCCGACAAGCTCAAGATTATTTTCTCGACCATTCATCAGTTCCTCCGTTCAACCAGTGACTTTCCCTCACATCCTTTCACGAATAAAGATCATGCGGATCAGTTGATTCAGTTTTTCTCAGAAAAAAACTGAAGCCCATCGTATCTCCACCCAGCCTCAATCACTAACCAATACCTCTCTAAATGTTCCTCCACCTTCCTTGACCTTAAAACTCCTTGATTTTTTCGAATTAATGGAATCCGAGGTCTCTTCTTAAGTTACCAGATCTCAGCCCAGAAATTACTCCCTGAATCCTTTCCCATCCAAGATCATCTCAGCAAATTTTTAATTCCTTGCCACGTTCGTTACAAATCTGTTTAATAACTCACTTCGCTCTGATATCGTTCCTCCACTATTCAAATGTGCCACGGTTACCCCCCCCACCCCCGCTTAAAAAACCTGGCCTCGATTGTAACATCCCTGATAATTATCACCCCATCTCAAATCTACCTTTCATCTCTAAGGTCTTTGAACATGCCATAGCCGCACAACTCCAGAAACACCTTCTTAACAATAACCTCCTAGATACCTTCTAATCTGGGTTCAGATTCGGCATAGTACTGAAACTGCTCTGGTAAAAGTAGTTGATAACCTATTCGTCGCTGCTGATGAAGGCTTGCCAAGTATTCTTATTCTTCTGAACCTGAGCCATTGGAAGGTATAGGTGTCTGTGGCAGTGCCCTGCTTTGGCTGAGCTTCTGCCTGTCCGACCGGAAGCAGTTTGTTAGCCTTGGAGAATAAAACTCAGATATCCATCCCGTTTTGTCCGGAGTTCCTCAGAGTTTAATTCTCCGCCCACTCCTTTCAGCACCTATTTACAACATCCTTGCCATATCCTGCGCAGCCTCAATGTCAGCTACCATTGCTATGCCGATGACATCCAAATCTATATCCACGCAAAGCCATCCATCAATGCGTCTGGTCTTTGCATGTCATCCTCACTGTCAACTGTGAAAGCCTGGCTCACTTAAATTTTTGTCAAACAAAATGGCAACAAAACAGAAGTTTTGCTTATCAGAACCCTGCACCAAAAGTCCAAGCCTGAACCTATCTCATTGATGCTTGACGACCAGACCATTCATATTGCTAAGGCAGTCCGGAGTTTAGGTGTGACTCTTGATTCCCCACCTGCTGATGCTGAAAAGCTAATACTCTGGAATGCCCTTCCTTTGGAGATTCGATCAGCTGAATCCTTGGGCATCTTCAAATCTCGTCTTAAGACCCACTTATTCCGTAAAGCTTTTAATTCCTCGGGCTAGGACGCCTATTTCTAACACTGAGGCTCCCATCTCGACACTGTGACTCTTATCCATTCCTTCTGCTGTTCAGATATACGCAGCTCTCGAGATTGATTCATGTGGTTCAGTGTTGTCGTGCAGGGGTGATGGCAATCCTCCAAACTGTGCCTTCTCGGGAACATTTATTCCATCCATGTTTGTAGCAGAATTATTATTATTATTTTTAATCGCTTATTTTTTGTGCTTCTATCGTTTGTTGCTGTTTTCATCTTTTGGTTGGGCTGTCCTGGTGTTGTTGACGTGCCGTCCTCTCCACTGCTCCGATTTGTATAAAAAAAACTCCAAAAAAACGTGCTGATTTGCTTTTCTTGTCTTGTTGTTGATGTGCCGTTCTCTCGGCGGCTCTGTGTTGCGCTTTGAGACCGTTGGCTGATGAGCGCCCTGGAATTGCTATTATTATTATACCATAAACGTTGAATTAAATCATTACCAATATATGTATTATATACACTGGTAGTTTTGCATTTTAAGATCGTAGTTGAAGGTCTAATCGTGTTTTGTTTGTTGTTCTGCAATGTTGTGTACATTAAAAAACCCCCCCAAAAATGTTGTTGCTGTTCAACGGTTTCGTCCCACAACTTGCATGAAGTTTCTGTGTCCTCTTCCCATGTTCTGCGTGGAATTCCTCCGTGCACTCCGGTTTCCTCCCACAATTAGTGCAGAGTTTATCTTCTCTCTCCCTGTTGTGTAGATTTCTTCCGGGTTCATCGGTATCCTCCCAAAATTACTCTGGAGTTTATGTTCTCTCTCCCCCTGTTCTATGATGTTTTCTTCCGTGTATTCCGGTTTCCTCCCACAATTAGTGCGGAGTTTTGTGAGTTTTCTCTCCCTGTTCTGTGTGGATTTCTTCTGGGTTCATCGATTTCCTCACAAAATGACTGTGGAGATTATGTTCTCTGTCCCCTTCTTCTGTGATGGTTTCCTACGCATACTCCGGTTTCCTCTCCTAACTAGTGCAGAGTTTGTGAGTTCTATTTCCCTGTTGTGTGGATTTCCTCCGAGTTCATCGGTTTCCTCCCACAACTCATGTGGAGTTTTTGTATTCTCTCCCCATGTACTGTGATGGTTTCCTCCGGATACCCCGGTCTCCTCCCACAACTATTGCAGAGTTTATGAGTTCTCTTTTCCTATCTGAATGGATTTGCTCGAGGTTCTGCTGTTTCCTCCATAACTAGTGTGGAGTTTGTGTGTTATCTCTTCCTATTCTGCGTGGGTTTGATCCATGTTCTTTGGTTTCTTTCCACAACTAATGTGCAGATTATGTGTTCCTTCCCCCTGTTCTGCGCCGGATTTGCTCTGGGTACTCCGGTTTCCTCCCACAACTAGTGCTGAGTTTGTGAGTTCTCTCTCCCTGTCCTATGTGGATTTCCTCCGATTTCATCGGTTTCGTTCCACAACTAGCGTCAAGTTTATCTGTTCTGTCCCCATGTTCTGAGTGGGATTTCTCCGGGTACTGCAGTTTCCTCTCACAAGGACTATGGAGCTGTTAACGCTATGGGTACTTTTTTGCCAGTATACATATATAAGATTACAACAGGTTTCACCGATACGGTAAAACCGATACGGTAAAACCTGTGTTAAGATCTTAACACCTGCATAATCGCCAGATACGGTAAAACCTGTTGTAATCTTATATATGTATACTGGCAAAAAAGTACCCATAGCGTTAACAGCCCCACCTAAGCTATAAAGCATTGATATTGCATTGTCCCGAGCTGACTGCCTTTTGGCAACGACTGACACCGGCAAATAGGCTCAAAAGGAAGCCACTGCCAGGTGAAGGTCGGTCAGTTGAAGGACAATGCATAGGTTATCAAAGCTACCTATTTGCATACTTTGCCACTGGTATGTGTGGCTTTTCCAAACTGGACACATTATAAAATGTGTCTATTTTGGTGTTTGGATCTTAACACCTGCATAATCGCCAGATACGGTAAAACCTGTTGTAATCTTATATAAGGACTATGGAGTTTATCTTCTCTCTCCCGCTGTTCTGAGATTGTTTCCTCCGTGTACTCCGGTTTGTTACCGCAACTAGTGTGGAGTTTGTGTGTCCTCTCACCATGTTCTGGTAGGGATTCCTCTGGGTACTCCGGTTTCCTCCCACAACTAGGGCAGAGTTTGTGGGTTCTCTCCCCCTGTTCTGTGTGGATTTCCTCCGTTGTCATTGGTTTCCTCCCACAACTAGCGTGGAGTTTGTCTGTTCTCTCCCCATGTTTTGAGTGAGATTCCTCCGCGTACTCTAGTTTCCTCCCACAATCACGATGGAGTTATGTTCTCTCTCCCCCTGTTCCGTGATGGTTCCCTCCGGCTACTCCGGTTTCTTCCCACTATTTGTGCGGGTTTTGTGAGTTTTCTCTCCATGTTCTGTGTGGATTTCCTCCGGGTTCATCGGTTTCCTCCCACAACTAGTGTGGAGTTTGTGTGTTCTTTCCCTACGTAGTGATGGCATCCTCCGGTACTCGGGTTTTCTCCCACAACTAGTGCAGAGTTTGTGAATTCTCTCTACCTGTTCTGTGTGGATTTCCTCCGAGTTCATCGGTTTCCTCCCGCAACTATCTTGAATTTTTTCTATTCTCTCCCCATGTTCTGCGTGGGATTACTCCGGGTACTCCAGTTTCCTCCCACAATGACTGTGGAGTTTATCTCCTCTCTCCCGCTGTTCTGTGATGGTTTCCTCTGTGTACTCCAGTTTCCTTCCACAACTAGTGCAGTTTTGTGAGTTCTCTGTCCCTGTTCTGTGTGGGTTGCTTCGCAGTTCATCGGTTCCCTCCCACAACTAGTGTGAAATTTGTGTGTTGTCTCCACCTGTTCTGCACGGGTTTGCTCTGGGTTTTCCAGTTTCCGCCCACAGCTAGTGTGCAGTTTGTGTGTTATTTGCCCCTGTTCTGCGCGGGTTTGCTCTGGGTTCTCCGGTTTCCTCCCACAACTAGCGTGGAGTTTGTTCTCTCCCCATGTTCTGCGTGGGATTACTCCTGGTGCTCCAGTATCCTCCCACAATAACTGTGGAGTTTATGTTCCAAGGTCTCGCTCCAAATCAATCGGGCAGCATTATCATTTCATCGGCTACGTAACGCTGTGTAGAAGCTGCATGACCTGTCGCTCCACACGAAGCTTCCGGTCTTCTCAGCTGCAGTCATGCCCTCTCTTCTCGATGCTTTTGAAACGTGGACCCTCCTCTTGGCAGAACATCTGCACGGTTTAGAAACTTTCCAGCTGGTCTGCCTACGATCCATCCTGGGTTTAATCAGGTTGTATTGTGTGAGGAACTCACAAATTCTTGAACGATCTGAACAATGTCTCATTTGCGAGTTCTTCTGGCAGGCGAGGCTGTGGTGACTTGGTCAAGTAGACCGCATGCCCAGCCACCGTACGCCCAAGTAGGTACGGTTTGGCTGGATAGAGGGGGCAAAACGGGCGTGGCACGGACTACAGAAGAAATAAACTGATGTGGACAGGAGGACCTGGAGCGAGTGGACTTGCTTAAGTCCACTCACTAGAGATCGACCTCTGACACCAGCAAGTGGTGTCAAAGGTCGATCTTGACACCACTCGCTGGTACAAGTGGTGTCAAGATCGACCTCTGTGGAGGAAGATCGTGAAGGATGCTAGCGGGCAGCTGAAGGAAGTCGACCTCCAACCACAACCACAATTTAACGAAAGTTTAATTAAAACAAAGGTCAAAATTATAAAGCGATTCAGGCTGCTTCAAATACACTCAAAAGTAGTTGGTTATCTGTCGGTTGTCGGAAAGGCAGAAACTCGCCCGCGTCTCTGACATCCGGGTAATCTAATGTCATGCAAGCGATAGCGATACACCTCAACACCAAAACACGTAACCAGAACTTCGTGCATGCTTAGTCATACAAATGTGGAAGACGCCTTAACTAAACTAGTTACTCATAGCAATTCGAGACCAACGTTCGGGCTTGGGAGAGATTTAAGGAGCGTAATACAAGGAACAAAAAAAGAACCAGCTCCACACACACCTGGCTAAGCCAAGCTATGTTAAATCACCTAAGCAAAGCAGATAAATACCAAGTGTTGTGTGATTTTAGCTGCTGTTTGTTATCAATTGTTACAATATTAATACACAAAGGCACTAATCAACCCCCGCCCCTCAATCCCCCTCCCCTCACACATACACAAGGAGCAATCACCAGAAGGCATCTGCTGATTATTATATTCAGAATTCAACACAACGCTAAAAACTAGTGTCCACAAACTCGTGTCCGGTCATAAAACGGAATTCAAAGAGACCCCCACCTGGCCAGCTCTCACACCCCCTGGCGATCCTGGCCGGCAACCACACAGCCAAAGGTGACCTGTATAGTTGGCGAACTGTGGAGCCAAGTGCTAATGAGCGCCCGACCTTCGCCATCGCCTGGTCGTTCCTGTTCGATATTCGCTACGGCGCGAGTCCCTTCACTGCTCCCTTGGTCAGGAGCTCTAAGGTATGTCGTGCATGCATGCTGACCATGGGCGGTGCTTTTATATCAACCGGCATTATAATTTTGGCGAGGGCCGACATCGCCCATTCCTCGAACCACGTTTGCTCTATTGAAAGGCATTGTTGATGTGAAAACTCCGTGTTAAGACGTGGTCTAAAAACGTTTAACCAAAAGCACAAGCCGCGGTTACCTGCACACGACTCCTCTCGCACCTGCGAATGGGATGACCTGTACTAACCGCATGCTCTATCTTCTGCTGGTCTCGTCTTAAGCCTCTTGCTTCTCAACGCTCTCTCCAGTATGTAACCCTTGACTAATTATTATTTGCTGTATGCTGCAAGTTCGTTATCGTTTTCTTGTCTGAAGATTGTTTGAAATCGACACCGGCTCAGAACAAAAGACCACACGCTTCTCCCCGACTCCCCCCTTACCACGCCCCCACCCCTTTCCCCACCTATCTTCCACCCATCACATCATCCCCACACCTTCCACACTTCCCCTCACACTACTCCCCCACCCC
>JAZEWT010000007.1:26975079-26990617 GCA_036362905.1 Mordacia mordax | reverse complement strand
CCACATCGCTCTATATGTTGCACCACTGCACTCTCTCCCAGTCCGGCACACATCACCGCACTCACTCTCTCATAGTGCACTACCCGCTGCACCACCACTATCCACACACAAACACACAGGCAGCATGTCAACCGCTGTGCCACCGCCCCGTGGCTACTGCGCTCCCGCTACGCCACTGCTCCCCCATGGCTACTGCGCTTACCGCTGCGCCACCACTCCCCCGTGGCTATTGCGCTACCCCCGCCACCGCTCCCCCGTGGCCACTGCGTGAATTGCTGTGCCACCGCTCCTCCGCGGCTACGGCGCTAATCACTGTGCCACCGCTCCCCCGCAGCTACCACGCTAACCGCTGCGCCACCTCTCCTCCTCGGCTACTGTGCCACCCGCTGTGCCACCAATCCCCCGCGGCTACCGCGCGAATCGTTGCGCCACCTCTCCTCCTCGGCTACTGTGCCACCCGCTGTGCCACCAATCCCCCGCGGCTACCGCGCGAATCGTTGCGCCACCGTTCCCCTGTGGCTACCGCACTAACCGCTGCGCCACCGCTCCACCGCGGCTACCGCGCTAACTGCTGCACCACCGTCCCCCCCGCGGCTACTGCGCTACCCACTACGCCACCGCGCAGCGGGTAGCGCCTCACGAGTCCATTGGCCCGCAGTGACGGCATTGGTCTCGACGATATCAAAGGCAGCACTCAAGTCCAGGGGGACAAGAATACTTGGAAAGCCTTCATCATCAGTGACGAGTACGTAATCAACTACGTTTACCAGAGCAGTTTGTGTACTGTGGCCGAATCTGAACCAGATTGGAAGGGATTGAGGCAGTTATTGTTCAGAACGTGTTTCTGGAGTTGCATAGCTACGGCACGTTCAAGGACCTTAGACAGGAGTGCTAGATTTGAGATGGGGCGGTAATGATCAGGGAATTTGCAGTCTAGGCCAGGTTTTTTCAGCAGGGGTGTAACTGCACCACATTTGAATAGTGGGGGAATGATATCAGAGTAAAGAAAGTTATTTAAAAGATTAGTGACGAACGTGGCAAGGGATTTGAAATTTGCCAGGATGATCTTGAATGAGAAAGGATCCAGGGAGCAGTTTGTGGGCCGATATCTGGTAACTAAAAAAGAGACCTCGAATTCTATTAATTCAGAAAATTCGAGAAGGTTTGAGGTCAAGGAAGGTGGAGGAACATTTAGAGAGGTATTCGTTGGTAATTGAGGCTGAGAGAGGAAGCAGCTTTTCTAAGCAATCATCAATCTTGGGCTTGTCTCAGGTATCAACCAGAATTCTAGAAATATGGTTGCTACAGAAACAGTCAAGTGCCTTCCGTTAGCGAGGAGCTGTTCCTTAAAGATTTGAGCATGAATGGTGAGGCCCGATTTTCTCCAAGTCTGTTCAGCCCTGCGTGCATTCTCCTTGAGCTCCCAGAGCTGAGCAGTATACCAGGGGGATGGTTTTCCACCTAAGACAGCGTAATTTTAACAGAGCCAAAGCATCCTGTATGCTTGATAACATGTTTTTGTAAGTTTATGCTGTTGCATCAGAGGCAGAGTGAGCCGAGGCGGAGAGTGAAGTACTGTTGATTGCTGCGGTGAATATGTCTGGAGTGAGGGCATTAAGGTTTCGTCATTGAATTTGGCACTTGGTGATGAAAATTGGAGGTGGTACTTGAAGATCAAACCACGTAGCAAAGTTATCAGACAGACCAGCATCAGTGACAGACAGGTTGGTTACCGATATACCCCATGAGCAAACCAATGTGAGAGTATGGCCGTATCTGTGAAAGGAAGATGTCACGTATTGAGTGAAGCCAAGTGAGGTCAGAGTGGCCTTACGATCCCTTGCAAGAGGGCTCTTTAGCGAGTCAACATGGATGTTGAAATCGCCAAGAATCCGGATTCTTTCAGAACTGGAGTGCATCTTAGAATGCAGCTCAGACAATTCATTGACAAAAGATGAGGAGGCTCCAGATGGGCGGTAGAGCAGCACTAACTTAACAGGTTGAGCCGACCTCCAATCCACAGACATATGCTCGAATAAATTGAAGATCAGCAATGAAATCGATCAGATGTTATCAGACACATGGCGGAGAACTGCTTGGCCACCACCATTGCCATTTGAACGACTCTTCTGATGGAATGCAAAGTCTAGTGGTAGGGCCTGATTCAATGTGAGAAAATCATCTTGATGATGTCAGGTCTTTGTTAGGCAGAGTAGGTCCAAACTCTTGTCTTAGATCAGCTCAACGATGAATGGAGCTTTTATGGTGTTTAAAAAGTCCACATTGAGCAGGGCAAACTGGGTTTTCAGTTGTTGACAATGTGCATGCTGGAAGAGGGGAACCAACCAGCAGTATTTTTATAAGTAATTTCGAGCTGCAAATGGTCTAACTTGTTGTTTCCTCGGTAGCCGATATGAGGGCTTAATACGAGGATGGGGGTAGGGATATCTATTATTGGCAGGTTCATGGGCTTTTTGTTGCCGGCGCCCCGATGGATTTAACTAGGGCATCGAAGTATCATCAGCTCACAGCAAATGGCCAGAAGGTTGGGGTTACAAGGAACTTATGTAGGAATTAAACTCTTTCGAGCCACACATGTGTGGGTGATCATATTGAACAGGGGCTGGAGCCCAACTCTGGAGACAAGGGGTGCAAGGAAAGGCCACACCTAGGATGTGACACGTCACTATACTATAGACTGTATGAATAGATTGTATAGACTATAGACAGTATGTGTAGACTGTATGGACTAGACCATATGTATCAACTACAGACTGTATTATATACTCCAAATACTATAGACTATGTATAGGATTAATAGCATGTAAGGCACGTATGGTGTGTGTGATTAGTGTGTCAGACACGTGGGGTGTGTGTGATTCGTGTGGAGGTGTGACCTGATAATATAGCAGACTTTGTGGTTATGCAATAATATTCTGCGCAGATAAGACAATAGAGCAATGAAAACGTTCGCAATGAAGACGAAATCAGTCTCTCGGTGTGTATTGAATTACGTACAGTGAATTGGTAACAGTATTCAATTATGTACAACGGATTGGTATGCGTATAAAATTACGTTCCGCGGATTGGTATGTTTCATTCATTACGTGCACGGGATTGGTATTTGGGGCGGCACGGTGGCCCAGTGGTTAGTGCTGTCGCCTCACAGCAAGAAGGTCCCGGGTTCGAATCTCTCGGCTCAGGTGCCTTTCTGTGTGGAGTTTGCATGCTCTCCCCGTGTCCGCGTGGGTTTTCGCCGGGCACTCCGGTTTCCTCCCACAGTCCAAAAGCATGCTGCTGCATAGGTTAATTGGCTCGCAGGCTAAATTGCCCCGCAGTGCCCGGCGATGGACTGGCGTCCCATCGCCGGTATGTCCGTGCCTTGCGCCCTGTGTCTGCCGGGATAGGCTCTGGCTCACCGTGACGCTGTATAGGACTAAGCGGTTTCAGACAATGAGATGAGATGAGAGATTGGTATTTGTAGACTATATGCATTGACGGTATAAAAACAACAGACTGTATATTATATACTGCAGTTATATAAAATATTGTGCAGTCATATAATATGTTATGCAATTATATAACAGACTGAGTGTATATGTAATTAGTATATAGACTGTAATAATATACTTTAGACTGTATTTATAGACTACATAGAATATAGACCATATCTCATCTCATCTCATTATCTGAAACCGCTTAATCCTATATAGGGTCACGGTGAAGCCGGAGCCTATCCCGGAAACATAGGGCGTAAGGCAGGAATACACCCGACGACGGGACGCCGGTCCATCGCCGGGCATTGCGGGACAATTTTAGTCTGCGAGCCAATCAACCTATCCAGGAGCATGCTTTTGGACTGTGGGAGGAAACCGGAGTGCCCGGCGAAAACCCACGCGGACACGGGGAGAGCATGGAGACTCCACACAGAAAGGCACCCGAGCCGAGAGATTCGAACCCGGGACCTTCTTGCTGTGAGGCGTCAGCGCTAACCACTGCGCCACCGCGCCGCCCATATAGACCATATGTATACACTAAAGACTGTGTGTAAAGACTGTACTGGCTATCGAGGGTTTTCGTTATGTTGCGTTGTGAGTTTAGCTGAAGCAAGTTGTTGTAGGCGGCGCGTGGTATAGCCAACAATACCGATAGTAATGCAGAAGAATTTGTGGAGGGTTAAATGAGAGAATAGGTGAGGGTCAGCGAATAATTGTGGAACGAAATTAGTGTGGTGTCAATACTGATAATGAGGATGAAGTTATTCCTGGAGGCACTTGGGAGAAAGGTAAAACACGTGGCAGGCTTTACTCGCTCACAGTAGAGAAGGCCCCAATGTTTTAAGTGTAACAAGCAATGATTATTAACCAATTAGGAATTGTAATAATTAAAAATAATTGAAAACCAAGGTAACAATAATTGAATGTTTTAGAATTCTGCAAAACACTCAAAAAGTTGTCTTAAAACTGGTAGTTTGCAGGGCGGCTGTGAGCGATGCATCCCCACTTATGACGTTACCACCACCCCAGTTGAATAATATAGGAGCCAAAGGTCATCCTTGTCGCACCCCAAGGTGAACAGCGAATGGCTCTGACTCGCGACCGCGTAGCTTTACTCGAGCTTACCCACCATCGTTAAAGTCTTTAATGATTGTTAGAGTCAGGTACCCCAAAAAATTCCTTGCCCTTAGAGCCTGCGCGAAGCAACACGGGCCAGCTTTACGTTCCCCTGACAGTCCTATGGTCGGCTTGCTAGGTCGCGTAGCTTGATTTAGCTCCTGATCTTTAAACGTGACGGTTCAAATTGTGGATGATTTGCTTCAAGTACAGAGCCCAAGGCTGTGAACGATGAAAATTAGACAGTGGGCTAATCGCTGCGCCACTGCTCCCCACACTCATACATGGCACGCTGACTGCTGCGCCACCACAGACAGAATTGACGGGTTTTTTTATTGATCGGCGAAAGAAAGTAATTTCCTACACCTCTGCTATAGCAGCCAGACAGAGAATATGGCGTCTGTGCAGGACTGTCCAAACCTGAAACCACATTGGAGTTCTGCAAGCCTCTCCTCAACGTGCCTGCAAGGTAATGTTAAATAATCCTTGCCAGCACCTTTACCGGCCTCACACTTAGGAGAGAAATGCCCCTATAGTTGATACAATTGGTGCGGCCCTCTTTCTTAAAGAGGGGGACCACTAGGGCATCTTTCCAATCAAGAGGAACCCGTCCTCTGCTCCAGATGGTTGCAATGATGTCAATTTGGGCAATCTGCAGACAAGCACCACCTTTAGCATTTCACTGCCCCGTGCTTTTCCTGGCGCTAGGCTCTGGATCGCCTTACGTACTTCCTTTATAGATGGCACCTCTGCCAACCACTCACTTGGTGTGGCTACTTCTTCCATTATCTGAGGTACCGCAGTCCCAGCAGGGTCACCCTCGTTTTGTACCAGTGTGTCATCTGATCTGGGGGGTTACCATCCCCAAGACCTTACAGAAATGATCTGCAAATCTGCACACTTGTTCCTGGGGATCAGAGATCGGATTACCATTTTCCCTTTTAGAAGGGTTATTCAGTGCAGCGTGGCAAGTCAATATTTTATGGAACTAAAGAGTGATTTTTTTTTTATCATGGGCTACCGAAACAGACCATCTCCACAGCAGCCCGCGACTACCACTCATCCTTGCAACGCTGTACAGCTCTCCAAACTTCTGAGCAAAGGCTGCGGGAAACCTCCTCGTTCTCGGCCATGGGATGTTGCAGGCGATGGCAGTGGGCCTGCTGTTTTCTATTGGCTAGCTTTAACACCTCCTCCATCAACCAGGGTTTCTGGGGAGGTCTGGACCGTGTACCCAGTGCAGCCATTCCAGCTGCATGAGCCACAGCCATAAACCTCACCAATTTCCCCTCTGCATCGGGAGGAGTACGGGACGATGTCAACCCCAGCTGCAAACGATCATGAAATTCTCGCTTACAGCTTTCATCAGCTAGCAGAGACCAAGTCACTGTGGGATTCAATGGGGTCCTTAGTGGAAGCTCACCGCTGCCGTGGAAAAATGGCAGGCGGATCTTAGAGATAACAAGCCGATGTTAGAGGTAAGACCAGCTCCTCGTTAGGTCTTGGTGTCAAGAACATGGGCCCTCATCTGCTGCCCCACCACTATGTAGTCTAGAAGGTGTTTTTGCTTGGACCCGACATGCCCGCAAGATGTTATGTGGATGCACCGGTGATGGAACAGCGTGTTGGTTATAAAGAGCCCTTGAGCTGGACAGAAGTCTAGCAGCCTCCTGCCGTTGTTTTTGAGCTGATCTGTCTAATGCCATCCAATCACTTCAGCCCAGACGTCTGCATCATGAACTACTCGGGCATTAAAGTTACCTTGCAGGATGACTCTGTCCCGAGGCGGCACATTAGCCAACAACTGAGACAGGAGCTCACAGAAGGCAACAGACTCATCGGCCTTGCCTGCATCCCTCCACTGATGTTCACCTTCAGTGGGAGCGTAAGCCACCACCACCATACCTCGCCTCCCATTTATAGGGAGACGAGCCTACAGTAACCTGGGACTTAGGTTATCACACCTCACCACCACTTTCCCACGCCCTCTTCATTCTTTCATTTTAGAAGAAGAGCCACTGCCTGTTGGTTAGCAGTTTCCTGTCCCGAGTGGAGGATTATCCACCCCTGCTGCTGACTGAAGCCAGAACCAGTCCACCGGACCTCCTGTATCCCACAGAGGTCAAGGCGGTACCCGTCCAGCTCCCAACAGAGGAGTGGCAACCTCTCCTCCGCAACGAGGATTCGACCATTCCACGTGGCCACACGCAGCGGCTTTTGCTGTTTCTGGAGGACCCCATTAATCTACTGCTCTGGTAAAAGTAGTTGATGACCTACTCATCGCTGCTGCTGAAGGCTTGCCAAGTATGCTTGTCCTCCTGAACCTGACCACTGCCTTTGATACCGTTGACCATCTGATCTTACTTGAGTGACTTGAGGGTATAAGGGTCTCTGGCTGTGCCCTGCATTGGCTGAGCTTCTACCTGTCTGACCGGAAGCAGTTTGTCAGCCTCAGAGGACAAAAGTCTGAGATTCATCCTGTTTGTCCGGAGTTCCTCAGGGTTCAGTTCTCGGTCCACTCCTCTTCAGCATCTACCTACAACCTCGTTGCTATATCTTGCGCAGCCTCAATCTCAGTTACCATTGCTATGCTGATGACATCCAAATCTATATCCACGCAAAGTCATCCATCAATACGTCTGGTCTTTGCATGTCATCCTCACTGTCAACTGTGAAGGCCTGGCTCAATTCAAATTTTCTAGAACTAAATGGAGACGACAGAAGTTTTGCTTGTTGGAGCCCCGCACCAATTGCCCAAGGCTGAACCTATCCAATTGATGCTTAACGACCAGACAATTGAAGTTGCGATGGCAGTCTGGAATCTAAGTGTGACTCTTGATTCCTCACTCACCTTCGAGACACATATCAACAAGGTGACGAAGGTAGCCTATTTTCATCTCAGAAATATACAGCTAGACTACGCAACATCCTGTCACCCGCTGATGCTGATAAGCTAATACACATCTTTATCTCCTCAGAAATCGAGTATTGCAATGCATTGCTCCCTGGCACCCCCCGCCTACCTGATTAATTGTCTCCAACGTGTGCAGAATGCGGCTGATAAAGTCCTCACTCGCACACCCATCCATGATCACATATCCCCAGTGCTGATGTCTCTCCACTGGTTACCTGTTAAATAGAGGATTGAATTCAAGATCCTCCTTCTCACCTACAAGGCTCTCACTAGCGCAGCTCCGAAATAAATCCATGACCTACTTCAGGCACCCTCCTCAACACAACTACTTCGATCCTCCAACACGGGCTTGCTGCATGTGCCCAGGTCGCACTTCCATTCGATGGGTGACAGAGCTTTCTCGCGTGCTGCTCCAAGACTCTGGAATGCCCTTCCACTGGAGATTCCTTCAGTTGAGTCCTTGGGCATCTTCAAATCTCGTCTTAAGACTCACTTGTTCCGTAGAGCTTTCAAGTCCTCTGGCTAGGACGATTGATGTGGCTCAGTGTTGTCGTGCCTGGATGTTGGCTCTCTTCTGACTTGCGCGTGCTTGGGAACATTTATTCCTTCCTCCGGCTTGGGCTGTTGATGCGGCTCAGTGATGCCATGCCGGGATGTTGGCTCTTCTGATCCGCACCTGCTCGGGAACATATGTTCCTTCCTTGTTTGTTTAATAAATTATTATTTTGCTGACTTTATGTCCTATAAATTGTCGCTGCTGTTTGACTTTCAGTTGAACTGTTCTGATGTGGTTGTTGACATTGCGTTCTCGCCACGGCTCGGATTTGTAAAAAAACCCAAAAAAGTTATTGTTGCTGATTTGCCGTTCTCAGCCGTTGTTGTTGACGTGCCGTTCTCTCCGCAGCTCTGTGCAGCACTTTGTGCCCTCGGGTGAAAAGCGCTCTATAAACACAATTATTAATTATTAATCCACCCACTCACCCAATTACCCATTCACTCACTCACCCACCCACTCTCACCCACACATGCGCTCGCCTACCCACCCACCCACACAAAAATAAAGCTCCTTCGTGTATCTCCACACAGACTGTAAAGTTAAGTGGTGTTGGTAACGAACAGCACCTATGACGCCTCGAGCACAGAAGAGGTGTGTCATCAGAACCACGCACCCCCCCCCCGCCCGATCGCTTTTGTTTTCCTACCGCTGATGATTCATGCCCACACACAGCCGCTCTTTGGTAGTACTCTATTTTTCCTCCCCAGTGGGTCTACCAGGCCCAGATATCATCGCTCACCGCTGTACCACAGCTCCCCACGCAGAAAAAATCCCACGAGGTGTTTTTTTTAAGGAAAAATGTAAGCATATTTCTTTTTTTAAATAGTTCACAATCATTTGCTTCCTCTTTGAAAGTCCTCTTTAAAACTTTCATAGCAGGCTTCAGTGTTAATGACTGGGACTCGCGCAAGGTTCAGAATAATCACTGAGACTTACATAGCGTTCATTGATAATCACTGGGACTCACATAGGGTTCAGTGTTAATCTCATTATGAAAATCTGTGAAAGCATGTTGGTGATTTTACTCTGGCCGGCCATACTAAGCGGTAAGTGATATTTTATATCACCATCGTTGTGAGTCTCTGGGTCTCTGTATGGTGAGCCTGTGGGTTTCCGTGTGGTGAGTGTGGATATCTGCATGCGTCTGTGAGTCTCTGTGTGGTGAGTGTGTGGGTCTCTGTGTGTGTCTCTGGGGGTCTATGTGTGTGTGTCTGCGGGTCTCTGTGTGATGAGTGTGTGGGCCTTTGTGTCGTGAATCTATGGGTCTGTGAAGTGAGTCTAAGGGTCTCAGTGTCGTGAGGCTGTGGGTCTCTGTGTGGTGAGTCTATGGATATTTTGAGTGGTGAGTGTGCGGGTCTCTGTGGTGAGTGTTTCTCTATGTGGTGAATCTATGGGTCTTTATATCGTGATTGTCGGGGTCTCTGTATGGTGAGTCTGTGAGTCTCTGTGTAGTGAGTCTGTGGGCGTCCGTGTGGTGAATCTATGGGTCTCCGGTGAAGTTTTGGGTCTCTGTATGGTGAGTCTTGTGGATCTGTGTGTGATAAGTAGTGAGTCTGTGGGCCTCCGTGTGGTGGGTGTGTGAGCCTCTGTGGTGAGTCTGTGTGTCTCTGTGTGTTGAGTCTGTAGGTCTCTGTGTAGTTATTCTGTGGGTCTCTATGTAGTGGTTGTGTATGTCTTTGAGTAGTCAGTCTGTGGTTCTCCGTGTGGTGAGTCTGTGGTTCTCTGTGTGGTAAGTGGGTGTCTGTATCGTGACACTGTGTGTGGGTCCCTGTATGGTGAGTCTGTGGGTCTCTGTGGTGAATCTGTGGGTCTCTATGTGGTGAATGTGTGTGTCTTTGTGTGGTAAGTTTATCTCATCTCATCTCATTATCTGAAACCGCTTAATCCTATATAGGGTCACGGTGAGCCGGAGCCTATCCCGGAAACACGGCGTAAGGCAGGAATACACCCGACGACGGGACGTCAGTCCATCGCCGGGCATTGCGGGACAATTTTAGTCTGCGAGCCAATCAATCTATCCAGGAGCATGCTTTTGGACTGTGGGAGGAAACCGGAGTACCCGGCGAAAACCCACGCGGACACGGAGAGAGCATGCAAACTCGACACAGAAAGGCACCCGAGCCGAGAGATTCGAACTTGGGACCTTCTTGCTGTGAGGCGTCAGCGCTAACCACTGGGCCACCGCGCCGCCCTGTGAGTCTATGGGTGTGTGGTAATTATATGGATCTCTGTGTGGTGAGTATGTGGGTTTTCTGTGTGGTGATGCTATGGGTCAATGTGGTTCGTGTGTGGGTCTATGTGTGGTGTGTGGGTCTTTGTGTTGTGAGTTTGTGGGTCTTTGTGTGGTGCGTGGAATGGGTATCTCTGTGGTGATTGTGGGTCAATGTAGTGAGTTTGTGGGTATCTGTGTGGTGATAATGTGGGTCTCTGTGTAGTACGTGGATGAGTATCTGTGTGGTGATTCTGTGGGTGTCTGTGTGGTGAGTATATGGGTCTCTGTGTCATGAGTCTGTGGGTATCTGTGTGGTGAGACCCACGGTGGGTTGTATGAGTGAGTGAGGGGGCGAGTGCGTTGAAGAGTAAGTTGCTGAGTAAGTGAATAAGTGCATTTGTGTGTGTGTAAATGCACAAATGATACGCTAGTTCCACATAGAGAGCCTCCTTCATCCGATCCTGGAGTCGAACCCACGTGCCTCTCAATGCGTTCTACTGATATTTTTCTAGAAGTGACATTTTTATTTTTTCTATATGAGTAGACATTGCCCACAACTTCCGGTTCGTGGTTAAAACGTCACTTCCTGTTGCTGCCTTGTGGGTACACAGCACCGTACACACTGTAAACCACATTATACACAACACTGTACACAACACTGTACACAATTGCAGCACTGTACATAATATAAAAATATGCACAACATGCACAACACTGTACACACCGTACACAATATACACAGCACTATAGAGCACTTTGCACAATAATCACTACACTGCATGTTGCACTGTACACAATACACACTACATTGTACACAGCACTGCGCAGAGCACTACACTTTATATATACAGTATTGTACACAATGTACACAATACTGTGGCGCACCTGTCGTGTCCCTGGGCGAGGCGCCTCACGCTCCTCCCTCACTAGCCGCGGCATGCTCAGAGTCCGGCTCCTGGGTCGAGGCTCTCGCCTCCGCGGCGAGCGAGGTGCAGCCGCGATGGTCACTCGGGAGTCAGTGGGGACCCCACCTGCATCCTTATCTCCGGGCTCATAGCTCGCCGACGGCCTCCCTCCGATTTCCCCCCACGCTCCTACAATCTCGCGGGCCTCCGAGTCACTCATATCTCCAGTCGAAGTACGAACGTAGAATTCTTTATTCTCCGCAGACCACGCGTAGCACTCCCCGAACTCCGTCCGACTCCCCGCTTGATGATGACTGACTAAACCACTCACCACGCTCCATCTTTATCTCCCTCCGTGCCCCCTCCCTCGCACCTTTCGGATGACCTCATGCATAGCCACGTGCTACCATGAGTCACGCACCACGTGTGTAATGTGTATTGTGAACCGGGCCTTGCCAACAAGGGATTATGTAAATCAACAACCCGAGTTCGATGAATCACGGTTCTCGTAAGTAATCGCACTGTACGCTCGTAAACTCTTTAACCCCACAACTGTATACAATATACACAACACTGCACACAACACTGTACACATCTCTGCACATAATACTGTACACAACACTATACAATACAGTACACAATTATACATACTACAACATACTGTATGCAATACTGTATACACTATCATACACTGGCCGGGATGCCTCCAGGACTCGAACTCGTCCCACCCAGCCAGTGTATCTATCTGGCTCTGGCTCGCGCAGGAGAACACGTGGTGGGTCACTTGAGACGTCGCTCTCACCAACACTGACAGCACACATGCCAGCTCCCACTTTGAGCGAGGAGACCGGAGGCTTCTGTGTTTTCCGACGCTTTATTAAACCCTAACATAACACAACACCATAACGACCGGGTAACACCGCACATTGTATCCTACCCTCCCCGCGCTTTGCGCTCTAACTGCTCAATACTCAGCAATATGCTGAGTGATGTGACGTGATGACGTGACGTCATCACGTCACATCACCCCACGTCTTCATCCAATCACCTCCTTCATAATCTCGTTCTGTTCCCACCAAATCTCCAGCCCACGTGATGTTTTACACTCAGCGAGCGCCATCTTCGCTGTTCTCACCTGACCCCTCGTTACCCCGGGCGATTCTAACCCCGCCCACTCACTTTGGCATGGCCGCCGCGATTCACCTGCCCTGGCAGAGCGTAAGGCTGGACACTGCAACACTACTCTACACAATACTATTGCATTAGTCTCTGTGAGTGAATCTGTGAGAGTGAATCTGTGAGAGTGAGTGAGTCTGTGAGAGTGAGTCTAAGTGAATGAGTCTCTGTGTGAGTCTCCGAGTAAATGAGCCTCCTGTGTGAGTGAATGTTTCTGTGAGAGTGAATGAGTCTGTGTGAAGGAATAAGTCTCTTAACGATTGAACAACTCTCCCACCCCCAATACCTGCCCCCTGTAGGCGTGTCACCCGCGAGGCTTCGCGTTGACTCCTCCCCCAGCGAGGTGGTTGCGTTACTGGAGACAGAAGTGACGCTTCCTTGCGTTGCTATGACGCCAGACTGGCTCTGCGGCAACATCAGCATCACGTGGTCGTTCCGAGCCAATGGCACTGCCATCGAGCAGGTGATGTGGGTAGTGGGGAGCAGTGGAGCAATGGTTAGTTCAGGGTACAGGGACGCAGGCGACTTTCAGCCGCTCTGACAGCCGCCAGATAAACAACTATTTTCGACTGTATTGCAAGCAGCCTTCATTTATTATTGTTACATTGGTTTTATTTCTATTCCTTTATATCTTTATAATTCTTAATTGGTTCTTAATCCTTAAATTTAACAATTAAACCATTGGGGCCTTTTGTATTGAGAGCAAACTGAAGCCTTGCCACGTCATGCAACTGCCGGCGGCCTGCTGATTATTATCATCTATAATCAGTATTCACATCACACTCACTGTGCAGAACAACACCACGCTCACCCTCACCTCATTCTCTCTCACTTAACTCTCCATATCATGTTTTTCCTCTTCATTGTCTACTTCCTGTTGTTGCAATAAGGTGTTTGTCTCGCTGCCTCGCCGCCTTCACTTCACTGCAGTTGTAGAGTTTTGGCCGTGTATATCAAATACCTGCATCACACTCATCGCTTTGCACAACTCTGCGACAATCCTCATCTATCTCACCTCATCCTCCCTCGTTTATCTCTCATCATCTTCTTTACAGCTGGCTGTAGCATCGCTGTTGTTGTATGCCAATTGACCAGTATAACCAGTCCATCTGCGTGTGTTAAAAGAGTTTGCTTTGCCTGCAGTATACATTGCTGCCCTGGGATGTCCTCTGTGATGTGCTTGCGTTGCATCCTGGGTGTGGCCTGCCTTGTGCCCCGTGTCTGCCGCGGTGGGCTCTGGCCTCTATTCATCGTGATCACCTATACACATGCGGTTCTTCAGAGCTTGATTCATCCATCAGGTCCCTGTACCCCCAACCTTCTGGCCATTTGCCGTGAGCTGATGATACTCGCCACCCCTCATTATGTCCATCGGAATGCTGGCAACAAAAAGCCCATTAACCTGCTTGCATTTGATTTCCCTACCCCCATCCCTGTATTAAGTCCTACATTTCGGCTACCGAGGAAACAACAAATTAGATCTTTTGCAGCTCAGCATTGCTTGTGGAATATACCGCTGGTCGGTACCCTTCTCCAGCACGCACATTGTCTGCAACTGAAGCCTACTTTGTCTTGCTCAATGTGCTCTCTCTGAGCACCGAAAAAGCCCCAATCATTGCTGATCTGATCTCAGACAACAGTCTGGATCTGCTTTGCCCAACAGAGGCCTTGCACCATCAAGATGATTTTCTCACATTGAATCAGGCTCTACCGCGGGAGTTTGCACTCCATCAGAAGGCTCGTTCCCATGGCCGCAGTAGTGGCTTTGCAGTTCTCTACCATGCTTCGACCGACATCCGACCGATTCCGTCGCTGACATTCCATTCATTTGAGCATATGGAGCATATTGATAACTAACCTGTCCATCACTGATGCTGGTCTGTCGGATCATTCCACTGTGTGGTTTCATCTTCAGGTATTGCCTCCCATTTCTATAACCAAGCACCAAATCCATTTTCAAAACCTTAACTCACCTCACTCCAGACATTTTCACCACGGCAATCAACAATTCATCACTGTCTGCATTAGCTCACTCTCCTTATTATGTGACAGTAGAAACTTACAACAGCCTGTTATCAAGCATACTGGATGATTTGGCCCCATTAAAATCATGCTGTGTTCCATGCGGGACACCATCCTTCTGGTATACTGCTGAAATGCGAAATCTGAAGGTGAATGCATGCAGGGCTGAACGGACTTGGAGAAAATCTGGCCCTACCGTTCATGCTGGAATCTTTTAAGACCAGCTCAACTGCTACCAGAAGATGCTTGACTGCACCTGAACCAACCACTTTTTCAGCATACTGGCTGATACCTGTGACAAGCCTATGATTTTGTTCACGACCATTAATTTGGTGCTTTATCCAAACAGTCACTCATCCTCATCTCTCTTCACTAACGAAGATCAGGTACATCAGTTGATTTAGTGTTTTAAAGAGAAAACTGAAGCCCACCGCATCTCTACCCAGTCTCAACCACCAACCAATACTTCAACACATGTTCCTCCCCCTACCTCACGAAATGTTTCAAGTTAACGGAATTCGATGTCTCTTCATTAGTTACCAGATCTTGGCCTAAAAGATGCTGCCTGAACCCCTTCTCATCCAAACTCATCCGGGAAATTTTCAAATTCCTTGCCACTTTCGTCACTAATATCTTCAATGATTCACTTTGGTTCGGCATCATTCCCCCACTATTCAAATGTACCGCGGCTGCCCGTTTGCTTAAAAAAAACATGGCCTCGATTGCAACATCCCTGATTATTATGGAGGTATGTATATACATGTGGAGTCTCACCATCACCTATAACAGAAACAGGGGATACTGCACACCTTAGTCCACCGGTCAAAAACAATATCAGATAAACAACATCTAAGAGATGAGGTACAACATCTACAGCAAGCATTATTGAGCAATGGATACACAAAAATAGAAATGCAATATGTCATAAAGAGAGAACCTAGACAGAAAGAGCATAAAAATGAGGGGAAGACATAAAAACCCACGCTTTCCTGCCATATGTGAAAAGCACCACAGACAAAATCAGCAAATATCTAGAAAATTATGGGTACTTTTTTGCCAGTATACAAATATAAGATTACAATAGGTTTTACCGTATCTGGCGATTATGCAGGTGTTAAGATCTTAACACCTGCATAATTG
>JAZEWT010000007.1:26954619-26966454 GCA_036362905.1 Mordacia mordax | reverse complement strand
CTTTCAAGTTAACTATCACTCGACCACAGAAAAAAGTGAAACTTAAGTTTGTGGCAAAGCCTCCGGGGGTACAGGTGATTATGACGTCTCCTGACCAAACCCCATTTGATGGAGCCCGGAGACTGAGTTCCCCTCCCCGGGGTTCTTCCAGAAACAACAAAAAGCTGCTGCGTGTGGCCACTCGGAATGTTCGAACGCTCGTTGCGGAAGAGAGGTTTCCACTCCTCCGTCGGGATCTGGACCGGTACCGCCTCGACCTTTGTGGGATACAGGGGGTTCGGTGGACTAGTTCTGGCTATAGATATCAAGAAGGGTGGACAGTCCTCCACTCTGGACAGGAAACTGCAAAGCAAGAGGGAGTGGCTCTTCTTCTAAATAAAATAATGAAGGGGGCATGGGAACGTGGTGGTGAGGTGTGGGAACCTGTGAGTCCCAGGCTATTGTGGACTCACCGCCCTATAAATAGCAGGCAAGGGATGGTGGTGGTGGTGGCGTATGCTCCCACTGAAGATGAATTTGAGTGGAGGGATGCAGGCAAGGCTGATGAGTCGGATGCCTTCAATGACCTTCTGTCCCAGGTTTTGGTTAAACTGGCCCCTCGGGGTAGAGGCATCCTGCTCGTTGACTTTTATGCCCGAGTGGGTCATGATGCAGACATCTGGCCTGGAGTGATTGGAAGGCATGGGCCAGATCATCTCAACAACAGTAGGAGACATTTAGATTTCTCTGCAGCCCAGGGGTTCCATCACCAGCGCATCCATACAACATCTTGGGTGCATGCCGGTTCCAAACAAGAACATCTGCTGGACTTCAGAGTGGCGGAGCAGCGGATGCGGGCCCATGTCTTTGACACCAGGACATACCGAGGAGCTGATCTGATCTCTGACCATCGGCTTGTCATGTTTAAGATCTGCCTGCCATTCTTCCATGGCAGTGGTGGGCGTCCACCAAGAACTCCATTGAAGTGGCCTGGTCTCAGCAAGCTGATGAAAGCTGTAAGCGAGAATGTCATCATCGTTTGCAGCTGGGGCTGACATCGTCCCCCACTCATCTCGATACCGAGGGGAAATGGGTGAGGTTTAGGGCTGTGGCTAATGCAGCGGGAATGGCTGCACTGGATACACGGTCCAGACCTCCCCATAAACCCTGGCTGATAGAGGAAGTGTTCAAGCTAGCCGAGAGAAAACGGCAGGCCCACTCCCACCACCTGCAACATCATCACACGTCCGAGAACGAGGATGTTTACCACAGTCTTCGCTCGGAGGTTCAGAGAGCTGTGCTCTGCTGAGGAGATGGAGTCTGCTTCGGTACCCATGATCAAAAAATCACTCTTTAATTCCGGAAAAATATTGACTTGAAACGCTCCACTGATTACTCTGCTTAAAGGGGAAAATTGTGATCCGATCTCCAACCCTCAGAAACAAGCTTTCAAATTTGCAGAGCATTTCCGTAAAATCTTGGGGTAGGGGAACACCCCCCCCCCCCCCCCAGCTCAGATAACACCGTGGTACAACATTGGAGTGATCCTGCTGGGGCTGTGGTACCTCAAATAATAGAAGAAGTACATTATTCAATATCTTTTTGACCACGTAGTTCGAGAGGCGGGGCGGCGCGGTGGCCCAGTGGTTAGCGCTGACGCCTCACAGCAAGAAGGTCCCGGGTTCGAATCTCTCGGCTCGGGTGCCTTTCTGTGTGGAGTTTGCATGCTCTCCCCGTGTCCGCGTGGGTTTTCGCCGGGTACTCCGGTTTCCTCCCACAGTCCAAAAGCATGCTCCTGGATAGGTTGATTGGCTCGCAGACTAAAATTGTCCCGCAATGCCCGGCGATGGACTGGCGTCCCGTCGTCGGGTGTATTCCTGCCTTACGCCCTGTGTTTCCGGGATAGGCTCCGGCTCACCGTGACCCTATATAGGATTAAGCGGTTTCAGATAATGAGATGAGATGAGTTCGAGAGGCTTTCCATGGATGTTCCAGTGGAATTTTCATCTGGTACAGGTACCATGGGAGGCTGATAGATGCCCGGGTGAGGTCAAGGGATGGCTCCCTATTGGCCAACCATGTTATCTATATCGATGATTTGGTGACTGCCACTCATTCTGAGGAAGAGTTAGGGGCGCTGCTGTTGAACCCGGAGCATGCCGCAAAGAGGTGGGGTCTAACCATCAATCCCACCACAACCAAGCACCTGTCTGGGTATTTTGTGCCACCGAATACTCCACCTCCTCCGTTCTCCATGAATGATGGGGCAGTTGTGGAGACAATTGAAACTTTATATACCAAGGCAGTGTGCTTATGACCGATTCTGGTGTGACAGTGGTGGTCTCTTTCCGAATCAGTCGGGCAGCATTATCGTTTCATCGGCTACATAACACTGTGTGGAAGCTGTCTGGCCTGTCGCTCCACGTGAAGCGTCGGGTCTTCTCAGTTGCAGCCATGCCCTCTCTTCTCTATGTTTGCCAAACGTGGACCCTCCTAGCGGAACATTTACGCCATTTAGAAACTTTCCAGCTGGCCTGCCTACAATCCTTCCTGGGTTTAACTAGGTTGGATTGTGTGAGGAGCTCACAAATTCTCGAAAGATCTGGACAAAGTTCCATTTTTGAGCTCCTCCGGCAGATCAGGCTGATGTGACTGGGCATGTAGCCCGCATGCCCAAGCAGTTACTGTTTGGTCGGATAGAGGGGGCTAAACGAACGTGGCATGGGCTACAGAAGAGATGGACTGATGTGGCACAGGAGGACCTGGAGCTGAGTGAACTTGTTGAAGACTGGTACCAGTGGTGTCAAAATCGACCTCGATGGAGGAGGATCGTTAAGGATGCTCAGGAGCAGTTGGAGACAGTCGCCCTCCAACAACACCGGAGGGCGGAGGATCGACACTCATGTAACCTGCGCCAACCTGCACTGTCTCTCTACCCCCAACGATACGGCCGCCGATCCCACGAAAGACTGCAAGCTGGTGCCTCGGCCAGCGAGAATGTCAGACAACAGGTGAACTCCACGCACGTGAGTGCACACGTGGCGAGGGGGTGATTCTGATGGTAAAGTTCTGCGTTGTGTTTTTGTGAATCCCCCTCGCGCTCCGCATGCACTGCTCCTAGTCCGCTGACACCTGTTTCTCCCTTTCCACCACAAGGACTTGATTCCACACGTATCTTCTCTCAAAATGATATTTATTCACTCTGCAGACATAGCACCTTCAGACACACCCACCAACATACGAAGCCACATCAAATCCCCACAGCCCTCTATCATGCTTCACACACACTCTCGCTAAACACTGCGCACCTAAGATGGCCGACGCGTGCAGCCACGTGCACTTCGCGCCAAACTCCACAAAAGATTTCCCCCCTCTCCTAAATAACAATACCTCCATCGAACCACTTAACACCACAAACCTTCAAACACACCCACCAATATGTCAAGCCACATTAAATCTGCACAGTCCTGTGGATAGTACAAAACACCTCATTATTAATCAACCTCTACGGATATAATTTTGTAAATATGTGCGGAGCTCTTGTAGCAAGCGTTCTCACTTCTATCATACTTCACTTACACCGAGGAATGCTTCCGCAAGGGTGGGCGTATCCATGTTGACACTACAGCATTTTTATATGTGCGACCATGCATATGTACAACTCATTACCATAGCCACATATTACATTCATCCCTCCTGAATTGTACTATCATGGTCGCACATAACACCGTACCACCAACCTAACCCCCTTAACACAGAAGTCCCTTGTATTTCCCAACCAATAACGATGACATACCACATCACCCACCTGGATCCTTTATCACAGGATTCCCCTTTTCCGTCTCGACCAAACACGGTGACATGCACTATCACCAACTCGGACCCTTCATCACAAGAATCCCTTCTCTCACAACTGACCCCGACACGACAAGACCCAAGTATACCATGAAGATCCGGACTCCTAATGACAGACTCAGTCGAAAGTACAATCGTCTCGAATCTCCACCGCCACACCACGATGCCACTCACCGTCTCATCAACTTAGATCCCTTATCGCCGAGGTCCCTTCTGCCTCCTCTTGACCAACCTGAATACAGGAAGACCTGAGTTTGCCATGAAGATCCAGACTCTTAATGACAAACTCTGTCAAAAGTAACTATCGTTTCGAACCCCCACAGCCTAAATGTAGTGCAGTACATATAACATTTATCTCAGAACCCCCCGTATCTCAGCTTCTCATCTGTACATCAGAACACAGCATCAAATACTCCGTCTTACTCTTAGATCAACCTGCATCCCATCTTCGCAATCCAACCATTACCTGCCGAATCTTCTATCACAACCCAACAACCGCCTAAGTCGCCACTCCTCTCGCGACCAAACCTTATTCCCTATTTCGTACGGACTTCCGCGTGTACTACCTTATCACCTACATTTCCCACTCCTCATATCCCTTAAACCGTAATAACCTCCGCGTCGAACTCCCCGACTGAACCAACCAACATGTTCTTGAAAACAAGAATTATACTAAACAATTAAACTCAGAAACATCTCCACTTCTCGGGGACACACCCTACTCACCACCTCATACACAACACGCTAACCGCTGCACCACCACTCCACATTCACAAGTACGCTAATCGCTGCACCACCGCTCCCCTCTCACTCGCTACACTCACCCTCTTGCTCACCACATGCAGTCACTCTGCTCACCACCTCACTCACTCTCTTGCTCGCCACCTCACTCACTCTCACATCTTCCTGTGCTTCCAGCTGTTCGTCCGCCATCACTCCGACACAACAGATAATAGAATCGATATCTCCCGCTCTACGTTGCACAGAACCCGCGGCGACCAAATGACAGTGGTCTATTTATAGAAGACTCGAGTCACGGTGCCACTGTAACCCGCGCCAACCTGCACCATCTCTCTACATCCAACAATACGGCCGCTGATCGCACGAGAGACTGCAGGCTGGCGCCTCGGCCAGCGAGAATGTCAGACAATAGGTGAACTCTGCGCACGTGAGTGCACACGTGGCGAGTAGGGAGTGATTCTGATGGTAAAGTTCTGCGTTGTGTTTTTTGTGAATCCCCCTCACGCTCTGCATGCACCGCTCCTGGTCCGCTGACATCTGTTACTTCCTTTCCACCAGAAGGACTTGATTCCACACGTATCTTCTCTCGAAATGATGATATTTATTTACTCTGCAAGACACAGCACCTTCAAACACACCCACCAACATATGAAGCCACATCAAATCTCCACAGCCCTCTACCATGCTTCACTCACACTCTCGCTAAGCGAGTGTGAGTGACGACGAGACGCCAGTCCATCGCCGGGCATTGCGGGACAATTTTAGTCTGCGAGCCAATCAACCTATCCAGGAGCATGCTTTTGGACTGTGGGAGGAAACCGGAGTACCCGGCGAAAACCCACGCGGACACGGGGAGAGCATGCAAACTCCACACAGAAAGGCACCCGAGCCGAGAGATTCGAACCCGGGATCTTCTTGCTGTGAGGCGTCAGCGCTAACCACTGGGCCACCGCGCCGCCCGCCCACCAACACCAACATACGAAGCCAAATCAAATATCCACAGCCCTGTGGATGGCACAAAACACCTCATTATTAACAAACCTCTACGGATATAATTTTATAAATATGTGCCCGCTATATCAGCAAGCGTTCTCACCTCTATCATGCCTCGCATTGAGGAACGCTTCCGCAAGTGTGGGCGTGTCCATGCTGACACGACAGGATTTTAATATGTGCGACCATGCATATGTACAACTTATTACCATAGCCACATGTTACATTCACAAGAACGAGCGAAGCATCAGGCGGATAAAACACAGCAAGTTTGCATAGTAGGGAGCATAAGTGGTGCATCTGCCAGTCATCTCAGTCAGGCAACCCTTAACTCCTGGTCTGTCCCTACACCTCATGTCTTCAAGCCTTCAACATTTTACGTGGCTTCAAGGTGTATATAGCCTGGCACTCTGGCGCCGTGGTGACGTAACCGCCACTTAGGGGCGAATGGCCGTTGATGTTGTTGTTGTGTGTAATGTGGGGAGCGGTGGTCCAGCGGTTAGCACATTGGGCTACAAACTCGGCCACCCGAGTTCGAATCCCGCTCACGGCGAACACCAGGGACGATTTTCTGAACCGTGCAGTGTGAAAACATTGCCACTCGGGAGACAAAGGCGGCCGAGCGTTGTGCTGGTTACCCACCTCCTCGTGTGCCGTGTCGACTTGCATAGGTGCTTACTAACGGCACTTGACCCTAGAGTCTGTTAAAGGCTATATGGGGGATCTTTGTCTTTGCCTTAATGTGTATATATATAGAATCTATCATCTCATCTCATTATCTGAAACCGCTTAATCCTATATAGGGTCACGGTGAGCCGGAGCCTATCCCGGAAACACAGGGCGTAAGGCAGGAATACACCCGACGACGGGACGCCGGTCCATCGCCGGGCATTGCGGGACAATTTTAGTCTGCGAGCCAATCAACCTATCCAGGAGCATGCTTTTGGACTGTGGGAGGAAACCGGAGTACCCGGCGAAAACCCACGCGGACACGGGGAGAGCATGCAAACTCCACACAGAAAGGCACCCGAGCCGAGAGATTCGAACCAGGGACCTTCTTGCTGTGAGGCGTCAGCGCTAACCGCTGGGCCACCGCGCCGCCCTATATAGAATCAATCACATGGAAAGTCAAACTGTCGCGAAGGTCCTGACTCTCGTTAAACGAGAGCTGGAAGAAATCCCCGGCTTTGAAACGTGGCCAGGTGTGCAGGTGAATTGTGAAAATGTGTAAGATAAATTTGAAGACGTGCAGGAGCAATTTGAGGAATTGAAAGTGAAATTCGAAGACGAAGGTCCAGGACTGGATCTTCATGTCGATGGAGGATAGGGGAAGTAGAAGGGGCATTCGGACCACCAGGAAGACTGAGGCGAACACCAGTAGGTTGTGCATGTTGAGTTGTGGGTGGAATTTTTGAACAGAGCAGTCTGAGAAGATGCGTGACCCGGAGCTCGAGACAATAATTCTCCACAGTATTCGGCTATAATAATAATAATTGTATTCATAGAGCGTTTTTCACCGGAGGATCACAAAGCCCTGCATAGAGCTGCGGAGAGAACGACATGTCAACAACAACGATATAAGAACAGAACATCAGCAACAGTAACGTTTTTTTTTACAAATTCGAGCTGTGGAGAAAAAGGCATGTCAACAACATCAGGATAGCTATTGTTATAACATCTACAATATAATGAGAGATTGCAAATCACCTACTGAATTCAAAAGGGTAGTCAACAAAAATAAACTGTAGTTTGAATTAACTCTCTAAGTCCCATATCCTACAGGACGTTGGTGACAATGAAGTTCCACAAATGTCGACTCTTTGAACTTCTAAGAATCGGAGTCACAGTATTCAAGATGGGAGTCACAGTGTTAGAGATGAGAGTCACAGTGTTAGAGATGGGAATCACAGTGTTAGAGATGTGTCTCAGTGTTAGCAATGGGAGTCACAGTGTTAGCGATGGGAAACAGTGTTAGAGATTTGAGTCTTAGTCATAGAGATGGGAGTCACGGTGTTAAATATGGGAGTCAGTGTTAGAGATAGGAGTCACAGTGTTCGAGATGGGAGTCTCAGTGTTAGCGATACGAGTTCACAGAATTATGGATAGGAGCCACAGTGTTAGAGATGGGAGTCTCAGTGTTAAGATAGGAAACAGTGTTAAGATATGGAATTCACAGTGTTAGAAATGGAAATGTAAGTGTAAGAGATAGTAGCATTGTTAGAGATAGGAGTCACAGTGTTAGAGATGGGAGTCACAGTATTAGAGATGGGAGTCACAGTGTTAGAGATCGGCGATGGACTGGCGTCCCGTCGTCGGGTGTATTCTTGCCTTACGCCCTGTGTTTCCGGGATAGGCTCCGGCTCACTGTGACCCTATATAGGATTAAGCGGTTTCAGATAATGAGATGAGATGAGTGTTAGAGATAGTTTACTCATTGTTAGAGATAGCAGTCAAGGTGTGGTGTCTCGGCGGGGAACCCTCCAAGGGAGTCGACCTGAGTCGTGATCCCCACCAGACACCCAGGGGTTGACTTGCGCATGTGGCCATGTGGCGCCGGTTTCCAGAGCTTCAGCGGCGATGCACTCACCCAGTCAGCGACAGATAAGCAGAGGCCTTCTGGATGCTTTCAATGCATTATTTCAACAGCAACATACGGCCGGGGTAGCAGCCCACAACGAACTCCTACCCTCCTCCACACATTAGTGCTCCCTACATCATGATGCGGCCTCCTCAAACAGTTCCCAGGAGAGTACTCTCTAGCGCTTGTGCACGCACGCATTTCTATATAATTTTCCTGGCTCCTCCGCGTCACGCCGCAGGACACGCACTGAACACGCATCGGTCGACCAATCCCAGTGCGTGTACGTGCTGTTGCCACCATCACCCCCATAGCCGACCAATCCCAGTGAGTGCACGTGCTGTCACCACTGTCGCCCCCGTCGCCGACGGGGGCGGCAGTGGCCCTCACATTGGATATGCTCCCCTACATCTTCACGCAGCCTCCTCCAACAGTTTTCAAGCCAGCTCTCCCTGGTGACTCATTAGCCGCCCAGCATGGGTGACAAACACATTACCTCATCCGGCTGCCCTACACTCTGTGACTCACTGGCAACTTGAATGGACACGGGAGAGGTGGGACGCCTAATGCACTCCTCACCTGCACGTGGCCTGGCACGGTCGAGGCTGGGCACCACAACTGTTTAGCTTCACTCAACACGTGACATCTGCCACTCACAGATGCGATAATTCTCTCGACTTGGTTTGCTCATGGGGCATATCTTGAACAAACCTGTCCATCATTGATGCTGGTCTGTCTGATCACTCCGCTGTGTGGTTTGATATTCAATTTCCGCCTCCTATTTCCATCACCAAGCACCATATCGAATGTCAAAACCTTAACGCCCTCACTCCAGCCTTATTCATCACAGCAATCAATGGTACTTCACTCTCTGCCTCGGCTCACTCTGCCTCGGATGCGACAGCAGAAACTTACAACAAAGTGCTATCAAGCATATGGGATGATATGGCCCCATTTAAATCACGCTATGTCTCAGATAGAAAACCATCACCCTGGTATACTGCTGAAATCCACGATCTCAAGGCGAATGCATACAGGGCTGAACGGACTTGGAGAAAATTTGGCCTCACCTCAATGTTTAAGGAACAGCTCATCTGCTACCATAAGGCACTTGACTGTGCCTGTACCAGACATCTTTCCAGTATTCTGGCTGATACCTCCGACAAGCCCAAGATTCTTTTCTCGACCATTAATCAGCTCCTTTGTCCAACCAGTCACTTTCCCTCACCTCCTTTCACTATTAAAGATCAGGCGGATCAGTTGTTTCAGTTTTTCTCAGAAAAAAAACTGAAGCCCATCGTATCTCTACCCAGCCTCAATCACTCACCAATATCTCTATAAATGTTCCTCCACCTTCCTTGACCTTAAAACTCCTAGCATTTTCCGAATAAATGGAATCCGAGGTCTCTTCTTTAGTTACCAGATCTCGGTCCAGAAACTGCTCCCTGAATCCATTCCCATCCATCTCTAAAGTCCTTGAACATGCCGTAGCCACACAACTCCAGAAACACCTTCTTAACAATAACCTCCTTGATACCTTCCAATCTGGGTTCATATTCAGTATAGTACTGAAACTGCTCTGGTAAAAGTAGTTTATAACCTATTCGTCGCTGCTGATGAAGGCTTGCCAAATATTCTTGTCTTTCTGAACCTGAGCGCTGCTTTTGATATCATTGACCATCTGATCTTACTTAAGCGATTGGAAGGTATAGTTGTCTCTGGCAGTGCCCTGCATTGGCTGAGCTCTTACCTGTCCGACTGGAAGCAGTTTGTTAGCCTCGGAGAATAAAACTTAGAGATCCATCCCGTTTTGTCTGGAGTTCCTCGGGGTTTAGTTCTCGGCCCATTCATCTTCATCACCTATTTTCAACCTCTTGGCCATATCCTGCGCAGCCTCAATCTCAGCTAACATTGCTATGCCGATGACATCCAAATCTACCTCCACGCAAAGTCATCCATCAATGTGTCTGGTCTTATGCATGTCATCCTCACTGTCAACTGTGAAAGCCTGGCTCAATTAAAAATTTGTCAAACTAAATGGCAACAAAACAGAAGTTTTGCTTGTTGGAATCCCGCACCAATTTTCCAAGCCTGAACCTATCTAATGGATGCTTGACGACCAGACCATTCAAGTTGCTAAGGTAGTCCGGAGTGTAGGTGTGACTCTTGATTCCTCACTCACTTTTAAAAAACACTTCTACAAAGTGACGAAGGTAGTCTATTTCCATCTCAGAAATATAGCCAGACTGCACATCATCCTGTCACCTGCTGATGCTGAGAAGCTAATACACATCTTTATCTCCTCACGAATCGATAACTGCAATGCACTGCTCCCTGGCACCCCTGCCTACCTGATCCATCGTCTCCAACGTGTGCAGAATGCGACTGCTAAAGTCCTCACTCGCACATCCATCCACGATCACATTTCCCCAGTATGGATGTCTCTCCACTGGTTACCTGTTAAATACAAGATTGAAATCAAGATCCTCCTTCTCACCTACAAGGCTCTCATTGGCGCTTCTTCGACAAACATCCGTGATCTACTTCAGGCACCCTCCTCAACACGACAACTCTTTCAATACGGGCTGACTGCATGTGCCCAGGTTGCACCTCCATTTAATGGGTGACAAAGCCTTCTCGCGCATTGCACCCAGACTCTGGAATGCCCTTCCTTTGGAGATTCGATCAGCTGAGTCCTTGGGCATCTTCAAATCTCGTCTTAAGACTCACTTATTCCGTAAAACTTTCAATTCCTCGGGCTAGGACTCTGACTCTTATCTCTAACATGAGGACGCCTATCTCTGACACTGTGCCTCCAATCTCTAACACTGGGGCTCCCATCTCTACACTGTGACTCTTATCCATTCCTCCTGCTGTTTAGAGATGCGCAGCTCTCTAGGTTGATTAATGTGGCTAAGTGTTGTCGTGCAGGACTGATGGCAATCCTTCGAACTGCGCCTTCTCGGGAACATTTATTCCATCTATGTTTGAATCAGAATTATTATTGTTATTTTTAATCGCTAATTTTTCGTGCTTCTATAGTTTGTTGCTGTTTTCATCTTTTGGTTGGGCTGTCCTGGTGTTGTTGACGTGCCGTTTTCTCCACTGCTCGGATATGTATAAAAAAAAACTGCAAAAAAACGTTGTGCTAATTTGCCTTTCTTGTCTTGTTGTTGATGTGTTGATCTCTCGGCGGCGTGGGTTTGATCCATGTTCTTTGGTTTCTTTCCACAACTAATGTGCAAATTATGTGTTCCTTCCCCCTGTTCAGCGCAGATTTGCTCTGGGTACTCCGGTTTCCTCCCACAACTAGTGCAGAGTTTTTGAGTTCTCTCTCCCTGCTTTATGTCGATTGCTTCCGGGTTCATCGGTTCCCTCCCACAACTAGTGTGGAGATTGTGTGTTCTCTCCACCTGTTCTGCACGGGTTTGCTCTGGGTTCTCCAATTTCCTCCCACAGAGAGTGTGCAGTTTGCTTGTTATTTGCCCCTGTTCTGAGCGGGTTTGCTCTGAGTTCTCCGGTTTCCTCCCACATTTAGTGTGGAGTTTTGTGAGTTTTCTCTCCCTGTTCTGTGAGGATTGCTTCCAGGTTCATCAGTTCCCTCCCACAACTAGCGTGAAATTTGTCTGTTCTCTCTCCATGTTCTGCGTAGGGTTACTCCGGGTACTCCAGTTTCCTCCCACAATGAC
>JAZEWT010000007.1:26934021-26944781 GCA_036362905.1 Mordacia mordax | reverse complement strand
GAATTGCAGAGTTAAGGAATAAGGGGGAAGGGGGCAGCATGACTTATTAACCTTTCCATCTTGTCATTCGGTGTCCTGTGAAAAACAACTGTCTCGTGATGTGGTGATGGAATGCGGCAGGTTAATGATTGACACCGGGCCGCCACAGGGAGGGGGAGAGAGTTAAAAATGGGGGAGCGGAGGAGGAGGAGAGAGAGACTTTGGCTGGACGGCAGAACGAAAGGCGCGCACGGCACTGGTACGCAGTTCTACGAGGACAACGACAGGACTACGTGGCGGGTTAATAAAGGTTTCTACAGTGGAAACTCTTTCCCGAGATTTGATATGAGTGAGTCGTGGTTCCGTCGAGGAGTGTTGCCAGAGCGCAGAGGGAGTCCGACGTTACGTTGTGAGGAAGGGGATGAGGAGGCTGACTCGGTATCAACCGACACACTGTTGTCCACCACAGCCGTGCCTTTCCCAGCGCCGCAGCCGGAGCCTCGACCCAGGGTCCGGAGTCCCAGCATGCCACAGCTTAATAGAGAGTATGGGTGGCTGCCACATAAGCGCACACCTCGCCGTAACGTGAAGCGCCTAGCCCGGAGTCATGACCGGTGCACCACAGTGTGACTAGTTCCTTCTAGTCACTGGAAGGAGAGGGTGCTTAACAATATATATAATCCAGCACAGTGATACTTATCACTCGGTCACAGGACGCCTGAGGATGTCTACACCGTGGGAAGCAAAATGTCACAGGGAGTGGGGGAGCGCTCGACATGGCTATCCCACAAGAGCGGCTTTTGGAAACAATAATCAAGAATTAAGAATGTCAAGCGATTGTAGAAGCCTGAGTAGGATTGCTCATGAGAAAATTTGCTGTATGCAATCCGAATGTACACAACTCATTGTTTAGAGCAGTGGTTTTCAATTCACGAGTCGCACCTCAGGCCTGCATTGCCCTGCTGGTTCAAATTTAAATGTATTATGATTTAGTGTAAAAAGAGTCTCATCTCATCTCATTATCTGAAACCGCTTAATCCTATATAGGGTCACGGTGAAGCCGGAGCCTATCCCGGAAACATAGGGCGTAAGGCAGGAATACACCCGACGACGGGACGCCGGTCCATCGCCGGGGTGTAAAAAGAGTTCAAGTCAAAACACTTTGTTTGGTCGCGGGCATAATTATATCTTTTCAGCAGGGTTGCAAGAAAAAAGTTTGAAAACCGCGGGTCTAGAATGTGCTCCTCTGTATGCTTAGAGCTGAACACTCCCCACATTAAGTGTGCTGTCCCGAAATATTATTATAGTAAATAATTGATTTTGAGTGCATTAAAGAGCTTACGTGCTCACTGAATTATACGACGTTGCTTCTGTCTGGATGGGTAATGTGGGGGCCGCATGTGGAGACATAGACAAAGTTGGTCGTGCAAAGTTGGTTGGGTGTGTGGGGAGTTTGTGCAAACTCCACACGGAAAGGAACCCGAGCCGTGAGCCGAACCCGTGACTTTCTTGCTAGAGGGCTTCTTTGCGTATATCTGTATGATGTTTGTTCGTGTGCGTGTGTGTGTGTACTTTGTGTGTGTGCGTGTCGCAATGTGTGTGAGTGTGTGTGGCTCAGCAGTTAGGGCGCCGGGCTACAGACCTGGAAACCTGAGTTCGATTTCCGCTCACGGCCAACACCTGACGAGTTTCTGGACCGGTCCTGTGCTTCCCCTAGGTCGACTCAGCCTCAAATGAGTACTTATTGCGTTGTGTAACCCTTGCCAGGTGGCCGAGCGTGGTGTTGGTCACCCACCCCCTTGTGTGCCGTGTCGACCAACAGGTGCTGCCTAACCGTACTTGACCCTAGAAGCCGTTAAGGCTAATAGGGGGATCTTTGCTTAGTGTGTGTGGGACTTTTTTTTCCTGCTTTTAGGAGTAGTTTAATGACATTGAGCGAAACCAGCAGTAAAATTATCTGTGAAGGCTAAGGGGGGGGGAGTTCAGCCAAAGTAAGATAACGAGTGGGATGACCATATAATGAAAAATGCTTAATTAAAAATAAGATGAGAAAACCAGGTGCAGCCAGAGTTATGTGTGGGGAGGGTCCAGCCAAGGTTAAAAAACAACGGTGTGTTGGAGCAAATTAATAAATAAATAATACATGATTAAGAAATAATTGCAAAGCGGAACCCAACCATATAAGGACATGACAAATGCTGAGTTGAGGGTTTTTTTGTAGTTAGATACATCCTACCGAAAAAACTGGATAAAGGGCGCCATTCGAAGAGCGAACGGGACTCACTCATTCCTTCGAGCACCCAAGTGACTCTGACAGGCAGCTAACTGGAAGACACCAGTCTGCCGGGAGAAACGTGGGTGTTGAAGTGAGTCCCAAACCCTACTGCTGGAGAGTCTGAGTTACGTTGTATCTGGCCGCTGACAGCTTATGTTTCTCCGTACTTATATTGGAGAATTATATCCATCTTACGCTTGCTTGTTTCTTTGAAATAAACATGACTATACAGTTGCAAAGTCATGGTGTAAGCTCTGTGGGAAGGTCGCCCATCACGTCACAAGAAGATCCGAGGTGTCGAGGTCTTTAAGGACCCGACAGCAAGTCCTGTATAAGCTGACCTTGACGTGTCACCGTGAAGTCGTGTTTAACCAAGTGTGACCTGGGACTCTGTGAGAACAAGACCGACATTGAGAACGATACTGAACGACAAGTGCGAGCTGCACAGAAGACGCACCAACGGCCGCACACCAGCACATGTGGGGCCAGAGCGACAAGCTACATCCTCATTGGGTGGTTGTGGTGCACGTGCAGCAGAGAGTGCCTGGTAACAAGCCGGCATCATTAGCTCCTTGTAGCTCTGTAGGGATCGTGATTTTTAGTTGATATGTAACTGCAGAGTTAAGGAATCAGGGGGGAGGGGGCAGCGTGACTTATTCACCTCTCCATCTCGTCATGCCATGTCTTATGAAAAACAATTGTCTCATGAGGTGATGACGGAATGCGGCGGGTTAAATGATTGTCACCTGGGCCGCCACGTGGAGGGGGAGAGGGTTAAAAACGGGGGAGTGAGGGAGGAGGAGAGAGAGACTTTGGTTGGACGGGGGGACGAAAGGCGCGAGCGGGACTGGTACGCAGTTCTGCGAAGACAACAACAGGGTTATGCTGCTGGTTAATAAAGGATTCTACAGTGGAAACTCTTTCCCGAAATTTGATATGAGTGATTCGGGAATCCGTCGAGGAGTGTTGCCGGAGCTCGGAGGGACGCTGATGGCACGCTGCGAGGGAGGGGATGAGGAGGCTGACTCGATATCCACCGACACCCTGTTGTCCACCCCAGCCGTGCCTTACCCAGCGCCACGGCTGGAGCCTCGACCCAGGGGCCAGAGTCCCAGCATGCCGCAGCTAAAGAGACAGTATGGGTGGCTACCAACACAAGCGCACACCTCGCCGGAACGTAAAGCGCCTAGCCCGGAGTCACGACCGGTGCGCCACATAACCATTGTTATCTCATCTCATTGTCAGAAACCGCTTAGTCTTGTACAGGGTCGCGATGAGCCAGAGCCTATCCCGGCAGAAAACAGGGCACAAGGCAGGGATATGCCCACGATGAAACGCCAATCCACCAGGCACTGAGGGCAATTTAGTCTGCAAGCCAATTAACCTATGTGGCAGCATGTTTTTTGGACTGTGGGAGGAAACCGGAGTACCCGGCAAGACCCACGCGGACATGGATAGAACATGCAAATTTCACACAGAAAGGCACCCAAGCCGAAACTCGAACCCGGGACCTTCTTGCTGTGAGGCGATAGCGTTACCCACTAGACCGGGGTGCCACCCTGTAACCATTGTCTAGGGGTCAATTACTTCATTATTGGCGTCAATCGAAATTAACGAGGTTTCTCATCTCATTATCTGAAACCGCTTAATCCTATATAGGGCCACGGTGAAGCTGGAGCCTATCCCGGAAACATAGGGCGTAAGGCAGGAATACACCCGACGACGGGACGCCGGCCGGGCATTGCGGGACAATTTTAGTCTGCGAGCCAATCAACCTATCCAGGAGCATGCTTTTGGACTGTGGGAGGAAACCGGAGTACCCGGCGAAAACCCACGCGGACACGGGGAGAGCATGCAAACTCCACACAGAAAGGCACCGGAGCCGAGAGACTCGAACCCGGGACCTTCTTGCTGTGAGGCGTCAGCGCTAACCACTGCGCCACCGCGCCGCCCTTAACGAGGTTTTAAATTCCTCAATGCAAGCAATGGTGATGCACCATTGCTTGGGAGATTTTCAAGAAGCGTAATATAAAGAGAAACAAAAGATGAAAAGAAACAGCTCCACACACTGCGCTAAGCCAAGCTGTTAAATTACCCAAGCAAGGCACGTTAATAAAGACACAGTGAACACCCACATACCCTTCAATATCTGTCACTAAGGGGTCTACAGTCATTTAATCTTTCTCAAATGATGCTGGGACAAGTGGCAACCACCACTGCTCTATCTAGCACTGCCACCAGGCCCGCCTCTTCTGAGAGATCGGACGAGTGATGATGCCGTGTCACTTACCATTGCATGTTTTCGGAGATGATCTCAAGCAGCGGTGGTGTCAGATGATCATGCAGTGTCACCGCCATGTCTCTTAGACGATCCTGAGTGAAATTTCTGAGCTTCTCGACAGCTGGTAAATGCGTTACGATCTCTTCACTTTGAAGTCGATGTCAGAGACTAAAATTCTCCATCTCTCAGTCACATGAAGTCCCTCTTGTAACACGTATAGGGGGGATTCAGTATCCTGGCCTTCTTTTCTCATTTCCTTCATGCATCATATCCTTCCCAACTTATCTTTCGTAAGTTTGGAAGATTTATTTCTTCACCAGCAAGTATGTGCCTTCTCCAATACGTCTGCATTATTTACTTTGAATATACATTTTTTCTCACTTGCTGTATGTGGAGTTGGGGCTTTTCGGGGCGGACAGTACGAACGGACAGTACACATTACGAGCTACGTCAGCTTCCTGTTGTTGTGTTGTTGACTAATATAATCCCGTGATAGCGAACTCCTGTTGTTGACTCATATTGTCCTGTGATGTTTACGTGATGTCATTTGGGGGGGGGGGGGGCGGGCGAAGGGAGGGGGAAACAGCAGTGATAGGTGGGGAGAAAGACGACAGCCGGGGACACGGACCGGGGACACGGACCGAACGGCGGGGGATTTATAAGACAGGGTTCGGACAGTCAGAGGGGGTCAGTCAGTCGAGCCAGGAGTCACACGGAGAGACAGAGACGGAGAGACCAGACAGAAGAGTCGTCGAGATGTAGGCCGCTGCTCGTGTTTGTTACGCCCCGGGCCCGCGTCGTCGCTGTGTTCCAATAGAGCATTAAAAGTCAAGAAGTCTCTGCTCGCAGGCTGAACGATGGCGGAGTGAATGCTGATCCTCGCCGTGGTGCTACCGCCGAGCCATCACGAGTCCGCGGTCGAAGTCGTGGTACCACACCGTAGATGTATCGGCGCTATTCCACTCCCTCACACACCCAGCAGCTACGTTTTTTTTTAACACTGCTGTTCCGTAGGGCACGTACACAATGTTTCTTACTTTGGGCTGTATGCAGGCTCTAAACATGCCCACACCACTCTGGGCGATCCACTTAACGTTCCATGTCAGTCTACCTGGATACAAAAATGCTGTCATTTACTTTAACGAATGTCCAGCCACTCTCACGACCCATATTCAGTCAGTCGCGCTGCTATAACTCTCTATCCAATCAAATTCCTCGACTTCTCCACCGGCCACTGCCGGGCTGTGCCTCACTCTTGCGACTGTGGCCGATCTGTCTCCCATTCTCTCGTAGCCCCTCAGGAGAAACAAAACACTGTGACCGCTCTCTTCAGATTATTTCGAGATTACTCATAATTTATCAATTCCCAACTTATGGCATTTTAATTGGCTTTCGCACCTTTAAGAAGGCACCGCCTACAATTTTGATAGAAAACACCCATGTCCTCGACATGGAGGCTTGGCATAGACAAAAAATTGTTTGGTTTCAATGGAATGACACTGCACAATCTATTGGGTAATTACCAACGCCTGGACCACCTGTTACGAAGATAGCCTTACAACGGGACTCGCGGAGCGGAAATCGATCATTAAACTGTTTGCACCCCGCTTAATGTTGACTGAAGGGAATACAAGACAACACTTCTCGGAGCACATCCTATACAAATCTCCCCGCCTTTATGTGAACAGGTCCCGTTGGCTGTGTTTTGGCTCTATGCCTATTCACGACAGAGTTTGCCAGTGAAAAATAATCTACATTTTACATGTCTGTTTCGTTACTCTTGAAGAGAGAGGATAACGACTCAAGAGGCATGAGGAACCACAGAGACGGGTACTTGCAAATTAAACAGGCAGTAACCTAATGCCAACATATGCCAGACGCCCATCCTATAAGATGGTATCAGCCAAAGAGTCAGTGTATTAATGTAGGTTTTCATGGGTCGATGTACGATTGCTTTCACCTACCACGTTGAAGGCATCCTCATTCTCAGTAGACCGGAGGATGCCCGGGATGTGAAACATGAAGGAGAGAGAGTGCGCGGCACAGCAAAAATGCTAAATAACAAAAAAAACACGCACCCCTACTACTTTGCAAATGGACAATCTTTCACTATTGCACAGAGATCACATAAATTTTATTCTAAGCTGGATGATGCCTACATGTTTGTATTCTTGTAATGAGAGAAAGCTGTAAATAAGCCGAACGCTGTGGAGATTTATTGTCTCGTGCATTTTCCCTGACTCCATTCACACGCCGTTGCCTCCTTTGTTCTGTCCAAAAAGTTAACCCACACCTCCACATCCACAGATTTCTGGGGGTCGCCTCACTCTTCCTCAGCATCTAAATTCCCTTCCTTCTTCACGGTACCTCCATAGATCTGGAGGTTGGGTCCTAGAGTGGAATCTTTTTCTTCAGATTTCACTTTCAATTCCTGAAAATCCACTTTCAGTTCTTCACATTTCACCTACACTCTTTCACATTTCACCCACACTCCTGGTCATATTTCAAATCTGGAGATTTCTTCTGGCTCTTGCTTTATGAGAGTTGGGATCTTTGCAATAGTTTGACTATCACGAGTCGATTTCAGCTTCTTCTCCTTGCCGAACTCCTCACGCCTGTTTGGCGCTTCTGAAATTGTTTATTCCTTCTCATACACAGTGCAGTCATAGGGCTTCTCTCCCGTATGTTTTTTGGTGGATATGAAGATCTCTTGTCCGTATAAAAGCCTTCCCACACAGTATGCTTGAAAGGCTTTTCACCGGTGTCTTGTGCTTCTCAAGAGTTCCTAACCCTGTAAATGTCTTCCCACACACAGTGTGCTTGATGGGCTTCTCACCCGTGTGTTCTCTGGTGAGAAGAGTTCCTGACGCTGTAAACGCCTTTCCACCCACATTGCATTTGAAGGGCTTCTCATTTCTGTGTTATCTGCTTCATATTCCCAGTGAGATCCATGCTGTATGAACGTTGGTCACATTGGTGCCTTTTAGCACAGAGCTGCATCAAGGATCTTTTCTCCATGTGATTTCTTCTGTAGCTATAAAAACATTACACACAAAATATACATACATTAGATAGTGTGCACACAATATACACACATTACATACAGCCTACACCTACACACAATACACATGCATTATACACTCAAACAGGTTTCCACGGCTCGATGCATGATGATTGCTTCGAAAAGCTGCTCTCTCGGGACAGCCGCGTCGATTGCTCGCTCTCCCTCCATTGCGACGTTTCACCTCACACATTAGAGGCATCCTCAGGCGCTGTATGTAGACTGACACAAAATATACTCTTGGTGTAAGTGCTGTTAGCCACCAATCAATGCTGGAATAACATATAAGGGTTGTGGTGTAGACACCACCACGCCTGTTCGTATTGTTTTCCCCACAGCTTACATTTACAAACTGCAATCTGAACTCATTTCAGGCTGAGTTCACCCACGGAAGGCTTAGGGCTAATTCAGGTGTTCACTACCACTGACGTTGGTCATGAGTAGGAATCAAAGAAGCAATCGCTGAGCTGTACCTGCTGAACGATAATAGAAATAATAATTGCATTTATAGAGCGCTTTTCACCCGAGGGTCACAAATCGCTTCACAGAGCTGCGGAAAGAATGGCACATCAACAACAACGGCACCAGACTAAAAAATCAGCAAACAACATTTTTGTTGGGGTTTTTTTTTTTCAAATATACACAGCGTTGCAGAACAACAAGCAAAACATGATCAGACCTTCAACCACAATCTTAAAATGCAAAATTCTCAGTGAATATAATACATATATTGGGAAATAGTCTAATTCAACATTTATCATATAATAACAACAGCTTCCAGAGCGTTCATTACCCAATAGCCACAAAGCGCCACACAGAGCCGCCGAGCGAACGGCACATCAACAACGAGACAAGAACGGCAAATTGGTACTTTTGTTAGAGTTTTTTTTATACAAATCCGGGCCGTGGAGAAAACGGCACGCCAACAACACCAGGACAGCCCAACCGAAAGATCAAAAGCAGCAACAAACTATAGGACGAAAAATAAGCAATGAAAAAAAATTGCCACAAACATGGATGCATTAAATGTTTCCGAGCAGGTGCAGATCGGAGGATTGCTATCATCGAGGCACGACAACAATGAGTCACATCAATCAACCTAGACAGTTGCGCATCCCTAAACAGCAGAAGAAAGGGATAAGTCACAGTGTAGAGATAGGAGTCTCAGTGTTAGAGCTAGGAGGCACAGTGTTAGAGATAGGCGTCTCAGTGTTAGAGATAAGAGAGACCGAGCTGGAGGACTTGAAAACCATATGGAACAGATGAGTCTTAAGACGAGATTGAAGATGCCCAAGGATTCAGCTGATCGTATCTCCAAAGAACATTCCGGAGTCTGGGAGCAACGCGCGAGAAGGCTCTGTCACCCATCGAATGGAGGTGCGACCTGGGCACATGTAGCAAGCCCGTATTGGAGGATTGAAGTTGTCGTGTTGAGGGTGCCTAAAGTAGGTCACGGATGTATGTCGGCGCAGCGCCAGTGAGAGCCTTGTAGGTTAGACTAACATGAAGCCAATGTATTTGTAGCCATCTTGTTCAGTTGTATAGTGCAAATAAAGCAAGTAAATTGGGACCTCTTTTTTTTGGTCTAGAAATATGAAGTTTAATTAGCATTAAGTAGTATAATGATTTCACCGAGAATATTCTTTGTCCGATATATAGGAAGTGGTCACTGGCCAATGTTGGTGTTCGCTTACCACTGGGCTCACTCCCCTCTCCGAGTGTTTTCCCGCATTTCTGAGTTGTTAACTTTCTTTGAATGTGAATGAAACTGCGCCCATTACAAATATTGCAGATGATTCTTATTTTGTTTGTCAGAAGATTGTTATTATGAAAAGGGCGTAGAGACAAAACACACAACGGTGCCTACAAACCTGTTCCGTATTTGTTGGCATTATGCTCCTTGAAACGAAATCAACACCAAACCTCGTTCGTGTACTGATATTGAGCTCTGATTAGTGTTCAATCTTATCAATCGTTTTTGGAACTGAGCTTGCTATGGTTTCTTATTAATGACTGGTTTCTGACTTTTTTGTTTTAACAATTAATCATTAAAAGCATATCGTACCTAGGTGTGGTTTGTTGGTGCATACACATTGCTTGTATAATGAGAAATCAGAAAGCACATCGTTCATTTGCACTGTGGCAAATAATACGAGGCAACTCACCCCGAGACGATAACATCCACAATGTAATGCAAAATCGGTCCCCACAGAACGAAAAGGGTCACCAAAAATACCCTGTAGTTTGAATTGCCTGTTAAAATATTTCAATCACCACTGATTCTGATCTGACACCAGTGAAGCGTGGGAAATTTATTTATGTGAAAAAAGCAGTGATACCTATGCATCCACAACATATTGTAGACGTCTATTGAAATGTTACATAATTGTAGCGAGTGTTTCGTCAGTTATTTGTTTCACAGCATCTACGATTTCCTCTCCAGCGATTGTTAACATTTCATATGGTCAACCACAGTGTTTTCCCATCTCGAGAGAAATCCCCAAGAGAGCTGTTTGAGTCTGGCTCCATCAAATTGGGTTTTGCCAGAAGGTGTGAAATGCCTGTTCCCTTGGTTCTCCCAGCACCAGCTTGGTTCATTGTTTCCAGCGTGGCTTTAGGTAGGAAAAGTGCCAAGAGGGTAACCATCCTTTCGCACACACCGACCTACATTCATATCTCGCGCTCACATCCTCGCCAGTTCCGCCACCCTGACCCCTAAGATAAATATCTCCCGAATAGCCTTAATAGATTATACAGCTAGCGAGTAGCACCTGTGAAGCCTGGCATTGCACACGATGGGGTGGGTGGCCAACATAAGCCTTGTTGTCTTTGGCTCCGGAGGGGAGATGTTCAGTGTGTACCAGGTACTCATTTGAGGCTGGGTCGACCTAGGGGAGGCTCAGTATCGGGTTAGAAAATTGTTGCTGGTGTAGCTGGCAGTGACCACAAGCTGTGTCGGGCAGAGCCTTCTCTCTGTGAGGAGCCGATGTTACCACTGCACAGGTTCCCTGCCGCACATTGAGGACGTCGTTGCTATGAAGCCGCTGCTAGGGAGTGCGTTACTATGGATACCGTTGCTAAGCAGAGACTTGGTTCTCGCGGCCAGCAGGCACACATTAGATTGCGTAGTACAGATAAGCGGGATTAACATCTTGTCAGTTTAT
>JAZEWT010000007.1:26878408-26900889 GCA_036362905.1 Mordacia mordax | reverse complement strand
GAGGCCACGTCGGGTTGGGGCTTTCTGGAGGAGTCACGTGGGGGAGGGGGGGCGGACGGAGAGTACGGGCTGCGGGGGCGGCGTCAGCTTCCTGTTTTTGTCTCGCGGTACCTCGTGATGTCTCGTGATGTGGTGATGTCATTTGGGGGGCGCTGGAGGGGGCCGCGGGGATATATAAGTGGTGGGGATTGGAGGTAAAAGGACAGAGTCTCCTGGGGGAACGAGAAAGATCGTCACGATGAAGCTGCTCGTATGTCGCTACACTCCGGCCCGTGTTTGTTGGTTTCAATAAAGCATCAAAATCAAGAAGTCTCTGCTCATCCGTGCTTGCTGGCTGATCTATCACGGAGTGAATGCTGATCCTCGCCGTGGTGTTACCGCTGTAAGCCATCACAAGCCCGCAGTGGAAGCCGTGGTGCCACATACGATAGGAAGCCAATTGTGCACATAAGTGGTAAACAGCATGTCGGGTGTCACGCACGCAAGAGGGGGGTGGTAGATAAAAGGCGCGGGGCAGAGCAGGCAAGGTGAGAGCTATTTAGGAGAGTTGTTGGTGTGACAAGTTGACAGAGCAAGACTGGGTAGCAATACTGCGGAGTGACAATGGAGAGAGTGCTAGCGAGTAGTGGAGTCGTGAGCAGAGATGCGGCAGTTAGCGCGCGAAGCGTGGAGTACGTTATTGTGTTATTGTGAATATAGACGGCTGTATGATGAGAAACGTTTATCGGCTTACCTTGTCTGATGGCAGAGAAGAGAGTGCCTACACGTCAACGCTATCAGTCAAGCAGCATGAGGCTGCTGACGAGGAGGTCAGGGCCAGCATGCTGCATGACAATTTAGTGTCAGTTACAGGGTACAAACTTACGCCCAAGGCAACAGAGTAGGTTGGGATCGCTTTGACGTACAGAGGCAGCGTGTCGGAGTCCTGAGACGACTTTCAGCATGCGTTACGAATGCACAGCATCTGGGTTTTGGTCAGACGCGGCAACAGCGGCGCGAGTACCACTGCAGCTGTGGGGCTCTGCGGCATGGTTCCTGGACGGTCTAGCAATCGAGACCAAGGTCGATTGGCCGCTACTTAGGCGGACGTTCGGGGAACGATTTGACCAGGTCATCCCAGCGGCCATGCAGGAGGCATTGACGTGGCATCGCAGGTGGCCAGATAAGCCGTTTATGGCTTTAATGGAGAAGTTAGCGATGCTTGTGGGCTGGGCTTACCCAGACGTGGAGCAGTCTTTCGTCCAGGGCATGACGAAAGTGGAGGTGATGAGATACCTCCGGGAGACAGACTGGTGGCAAGAGGATATCGAACGCACACAACTCACCCTGCGAAAGATCCAGGCCCAGCGCTGCCTTGTAAAAGCGCAGTGCGGGGCGGAGCTTGCCGGTGGAGGGAGCCGATGTTGGCATGTGGCAATCCCAAGAGGGGGGACGGAGCGAGTGACAGGCCCCCGACTGCGGGCTTGTGATGGCTTACAGCGGCAACACCACGGCGAGGATCAGCACTCACTCCGCGATAGATCAGCCAGCAAGCACGGACGACCAGAGACTTCTTGATTTTGATGCTTTATTGAAGCCAGCAGTGCATGGGGCTGGGGAGTAGCGGCACACAATGAGCTCCTAGATCATGACGCTCCTTCTCGTTCCCCGAGGAGACTCCCTTCGCCCCACCAACCCCCCCGCCTATATATCCCCGCGGCCCCTTCTAGCGTGTTCTAAACATCACCCTTCTACCGTGAAAGTCCCCCCCCCCCCACAGCCCGTGCTGCTGTCCGTCCCCCCATGTGGCTCTCCAGAAAGTTCCAACTGTCATCACCCCACGTGGCTTTGTCCCCCCTCCACAGTAAAAGTCCCCGCAGATTGTTCTGCTCGTCCCCCACGCGGCGCCGGCCCCTCCTCTACAGTAAAAGTCCCCCCCTCTCCTATTCCTTAACTCTGCAGAGTCATGGCGGTGCTGCAGAGCGCCCACGAGTCGACCCCACCGGAGATGAGCCCTATCCTGTGGGATATCTATCAGCGACTGCAAGCGCTGAAATACCGGGGGTCAGCGGGGTCTCAGTGAGGCGACGGGGGGGGACATGAGTCCGCCGCCTCACACTTGGGCCAGACCCGAGTGTTACGGGTGCCATGCATATGGCAGGACTGCCTGCTGGAGGCCCCATGCCAATTTCTGGCCATTAAATGACCGTGGCCCTTGGTAGGCGGGAATACCCTGGTATTCCTGCCTACCCACTGAGATCACGGGGCGGGGAGGGTTGGAGGCGACGGTGGGAGGTGAGTAGTGGCCAACGGGACTCGTCATGGCGGTCGGACCGTACACGAGGCCATTGGGTGTCGCTGCAGTGGTACGGGGGTTGATGGAGAGACTTCTTAGATGCTACTCGACACAGGAGCTATGGTGTTCGCAGTAAGCTATGAGCTTTGTCAGTGGACAGGCGTCGACCCCTGATGCCTCCAGCAGCCGGACCAAGAGCTGGAGCAAGCCAGTGGGGGCAGGCTCCAGATCGTCGGACGAGTCCTCCTGGAGGTTCGGGTAGGGCCAGTGAAGTGCCGCCGCAAGATTTGCGTGGTGGTGCGCGGCTGTATCAGGACTGCATTCTTAGCATGGACGTGCTCGAAGCCACGACCGTGACTATGCGCGTACTGCGGAAATGCTAGCGGCTAGGAGCAACGCGGTAGGATGTGCCGTTCTGCTGGTGGAAGGGGTCAGTTCCACCAGGTGGGTGTGCCATGCCGGCGGATACAGGAACGGCGACCGTGACGTCAAACCTGAGGGTCTGGACATGATCGCAGTTTCTGGGGAGGCGGCTGTGACGTCGGCCCCTAGGGCTATGGGCATGGCATCAGCCTTGAGGAGTAATAGCATCGGCCGCGTATGCTGCCGGGCGCGGATAGCACCGAACACCTCGCCGCCCACGACAGCGACAGCGGTATGGCTTCGGGTGAGGTACTGCTGACCCCCTATCTCGAACTTACCCGGCACTATGGTCTGGTTGGCGCGGCGACGGTGGTGCTCACTGAACAGGGGCTGTTTTTTTGGGTGGCAAATCCACATAACACGCCGATCTGTCTCCACGCTGGGACGGCCATAGCAGACACCCATCCACTATGGACCAGGACCAGCCCGGACGCAGTGTACATTCTGTGGACCAGGAAGTCAGAGCGACTAGAGGATTAGCAGGATATGGCCTGACGAGTGGACCCAGCAGCTTGGGAACAGGGCCCGCCCCTCCTTGACGAGGAATGCGTGGACTGGCAAGGCATCTCGGGAGGTTAGGTGGAGCGACTGCGGAAACTGCTGCGGGAGTTCGAGAATGTGTTCAGCCGGCACGACGTGGATGTTGAGAGGACAGACCACACGCAGCACCTTATCAACACAGGACATGCACGACTGGTAAAAGTCCCGCCTTACCGCATGGGAGCTCCCAAGTGAGCAAAAATCGGCCAGGCAGTGTCGGAGATGCTGCGGGATGGGATCGTGCAGTCGTCCTCCAGTCCGTGGGCAGCACCCTTGGTGCTGGTAACCAAAAATGGCGCAGTGCCTCATCTATTTGGATGATATCGTGTACAGAAGGATGATAGAGGAACATCTGGGGTACTTGCGCGAGGTATTTCAATGGTTGAAAGAAGCCAAACTTCAAGTTGAAACCGCGCAAGTGCTACCTCGCTCAGTGGAGCGGGAGGTGTTGTACTTGGGACATCGGGTGAGGGAAGAGGGTGTACGCACTGACACCGATAAGGTAGAGGCGGTCACCGACTGTTCACGGCCCCGCACATCGACAGAGATACATTCCTATCTCAGGCTCGCCACCTATCGGCGGTTCGTGCCGCAGTTCAGTACCATTGACCGACCTCTCACTCAGCTCATGTTCACCAAGCGGACCGTTGAGTGGGTGAAGGACTGTGACAGTGCATTCTGGAAATTGAAGGACAGGCTGGTACATACCCCTTCCCACACTTTGCTCAGGAGTTCATGGTCGACACCGACTTCAGTGGATGCGGACAGGGAGCAGTATTGTTGCAGGGTGAGGGGGAGAATGAGCAAGTGATCGCCTATGCCAGTCGGACGCTGAGCGACGAGGCCGAGCTGAATTATTGTATCACTTGTCAGGAGCTGTATGCAGTGGTCTTCGCATGTCAGCAGTTCCGGCCATACCTACATGCCCGAGGCTGTCAGATTCGAGCCGACCATGCCCTGCAGTTCCTCTTAAATTTGAAAGAGCTACAGAGACAGATGGCTAGGTGGCTGATGCAACTACAAGCGTACGACCTACGGATCGAGCATTGGGAGGGGAGGTTGCATGTCAATGCGGATGCCCTCTCCGACGGCCAGCGATTCGTCTCGATACCCTACTGGGGCAGCTTCACTGGGGGTCAGTGTCGACTGCCCGACCCTGACTACACCCCATCGACGATGGAACTGCACCACCGTTCAGCAACTGTGAGAGGTTGGTGATCCTCGGGCAGAAGCTATCGGAAAGGATGTAGGCTGTGAGTTTCCGGAGATGACGGCGGAGCAGCTGCGGCAGGCCCAGAGGCGTGACGCCGAGCTGTTGAGGGTAAGGGACGCCATCGCCCAGAACCAGGTTTCCGTCAAGGGGCCCTGGGCGAATGTATACTCCCATCTCGGATTCTGGGAGTGGTCCGGGAATGGAGACCTGACGGGGGGGCCAGGAGCGTGTGTGTCCTGGCCGCAGTGCGTACACAGCTGCTATGCCTATTATACGACCACCCGCTGATGGGGGACATGGCAGTGAGTGGCACATGTGGGAGACTCTGTGCCAATAATACCTGTGGCCCGGGCTGAATCGGAACGTGTTTGCCTGGGTAAAGATCTGTCAGCGGTGCCAACAAGCGACAAATGGGCCACCACGTTACACCGCCCCACTGCAGCCGCTGCGAGTGAGCCAGGTGAACCAGCTGGGAGAGATCGACCTGCAAGGGCCGCTTCCCCCTTCACACCACAGCAACCGCAATGTGATGGTGGTGGTGGAGTACTTTAGCCGATACCCCATAGCGGTGGCGATTCCGGAAAAGACGGCCACAACAGTCGCACGGGCTTTCCTGGAGGGCTATGTGGTGTGGCACAGGTTTTCCAAAAGAGTCATTACCAACGAGGAAAAGGAATTTGAGTCAGCTCGGCTCCTAGAGATCCTGCACCAGGCCCACAACAGGGCCCATGAGGCTGGCAAGGAGGTCCACATGAGACAAGCGGCGGCGGTGCGGCCGAAGGGTGAGCCCACAGAGTACCAGACTGAGGAGCAAGCCTGGGTCTACTCGCCACAGGTGCGCCCGGGGCGGGTGAGGAAACTCACCTCGCCCTGGAAGGGGCCCCATACAGTGGTGCGTCAGCTGACATCTTCGACGGTGTTGTTGCGGGGGAGGGGATGGCAAGTACCACGAGTGATTAATGTGTGGCACCTGAAGGCCTGAAGGCCCCCCTTGGGGAGGCTCCGACCCCGGGGGGGGGCCCAGAGGAGCTTGGAGACCCTGTGCCGAGTGCGGCTGTGGTGGGGATGAGCCACAGGGGTGGCCCACTCGGGTGTGGCGAAGGAGCCGGGCAGTGAGGCCTCAGTGCCCGACGGACTTTGCCTGAGCGGATGGACTGGTGGTACCGGAGGACCTCTCCATGAACCCATTGACTATGGAAACTGCAGTAGGCACAAAGGCGTCCAGCGGTCTAGCAGGGACTGTGTGGCTGAGGTGGCCCCCGAGACGCCTCCAGGACTATGTGACAGCAGTCGAGGCTTGCCATGGAGGTGGTAGAGAACCCGGGATGGACTTGGCCACTAGGAGGGAACTGTGGTGCCAAGCCCCACGCCGTGCCAGGCTAGGTGCATCCCGACTTTCGTGCCATGGAAGCGGATCGATCTCCAGATTACGGCGGTTTGAGCGGGGAATGGATCGGCTGTGCCCCTTTTTAAGGGTAGGCGACTGGGGAGAGGTCATTGAGAGGTGAGGAGCGGAATTCAGGTGTGCCTGTGTGCAATTAACAGGATAAGGAGGCCGGAAGGACCGGATATTGGATGTCTGATAGGAAGCCAGTTGCGTGCGTTAGTGGTAAACAGGATGTCGGGCGTCATGCACGCATGAGAGGGGTAGGAGATAAAAGGCGGAGGGCCGAGCGGGCAAGGAGAGAACGATTTAGGAGGGTTGTTGGTGTGGCAGGAGTTGACGGTGCAAGATTGGGTAGTACGACTGCGGAGAGAGCGCTAGCGAGTAGTGGAGTAGCGAACAGGACGGGGTGGAAAGCGCGCGAAGCCTCGAGTCTCATTATTGTGTTGTTGTGAATAAATTGTTGTGAATAAAGACCGCCGTATGATGAGGAAAGTATCTCGGCTCACCTTGTCTGTTGGCGAAGAAGAGAGCGCTACCACATCAACGCAATCGGTCGAGCAGCGTGGAGCTGCTGACGAGATTGGGGCTAGCTTGCTGTACTGCAGCATTCGCTGCAATTATGAAAAAGTTCAGTAAACGTCTGCAACAGATTTTGGATGCACTGAGATCACAGATTTTTGTATTCACTCACACTTCATTGGTGTTGTCATATCAGATTCAATTGTGTGAGTGAAACATGTCATGAATATAGAGAATTCAAACCACGGCATCTCTTTATAATGACCCTCGTTCTGTCGGGACTGTGACATTTCATTATTAATGTAGATGTTATCCTTGTCTAGGGCTCAATTGCCTTTCTGTTGGCTCCACTCCAAACGAACGTGGCTCGTTCTCATGTCATAAATGCAAGCAGCGTGTGATGTACTAACAAATCACACTCAGATACTATATTTAAGCATTAAAATATATAATAACCTGATGATTGCTTCGAAAAGTTGCTCTCTCGGGACAGCCGCGTCGATGGCTCTCTCTCCTCGACGCGGCTGTCCCGAGAGAGCAGCTTTTCGAAGCAATCATCATGCATCGAGCCGTGAAAACCTACATCATTATATATAATAACCTGTCATTAATACAAACCACATTCGACTTTATTTCCAAAAATGTGTGATATGCCTGAACACTAATCAGAACTCAGTACTGGCAAACGAGTGATTTTTGGTGTTGGCTTAGTTTCAAGCAGCATAATACAAAGAGAAAAAGGGAAGAGGTTTGCAGGCCCCGTTGCTTTAGCTCTGCACCTTGTTCATATCACAATCAACCAAGAGACAAAAAATAAGAATTGTCTGCAACATTTGTAATATGCGCAATTTTGTTCGATATCAAAGAGAAAGAAGAAGAAACCGCAGACACTGAGGGGGAGCCAGCCAAGTAGTAAGCCGACGCCAACTTTTCAGACACTGTGGGTACTTTTTGCCAGTATACATATATAAGATTACAACAGGTTTTACCGTATCTGGCGATTATGCAGGTGTTAAGATCTTAACTTGCATAATCGCCAGATACGGTAAAACCTGTTGTAATCTTATATATTTCAGACACTGCTTCCTTTATTTCGACACAAGAGCATTTTTATCTTTAATGACAAACTCGACAATACAGTATGGATAAAAAAAATTCGTTTTCACCTTATTATTAACATTCTGAGAGTAATAAACTAAACGGCACAGCCATGCCCGACAGTTTACTAGTCTGAGCACTCTGAAATCAGTGTTTGCGCAGATGGCACTGCACTGCCAGTGACTAGATTCTCAGGACGATGTAAATCGTAAACTACAAGGCGAATTAAATACCCTGCAAAACCGTCTTCTCTAACTTAAACTACAAGTCCTTAATGACAATAAAAGTAAATTCACGTTTTTTCCCGACAAAAAAACAACCTCGAAATATTTACTTCAGATGTGTACACTATGTGATGCCACGACTTCGACTGCAGGCTTGTGACGGCTTACAGTGGCAACACCACGGCGAGGATCAGCACCCACTCCGCGACAGATCAGCCAGCGACCACGGATGAGCAGAGACTTCTTGATTTTAGATTCTTTATTGAAATCAGCAGTGCACGGAGCCAGAGTCGCGGCATACAACGAGCGGTTACATCGTGATGCTCCCTCCTCCTTCTCGTTCCCCCAGGAGACACTCTTCGCCCCTCCAACCCCCCGCCTATATATCCCCGCGGCCCCTTCTAACAAGTTCTAACCGACCGCCCCCCACGTGGCGTTGGTCCCCCCTCCCCTATTCCTTAACTCTGCAACTATATAACAAATAATTGAACAAATTGAGGAACAGAAATCACATTGGCTTCAAAATAGTTACAATTGAAATTCAAATCTAAAATTGCTTACATTACCAAGAGTATACTTAAAATTAACTTTCTTTACACACATAAACATCTCATCTCATCTCATTATCTGAAACCGCTTAATCCTATATAGGGTCACGGTGAGTCGGAGCCTATCCCGGAAACACAGGGCGTAAGGCAGGAATACACCCGACGACGGGACGCCAGTCCATCGCCGCACATATAAACATTGCTTTCCAAAAATGTCCCCTTCGACTGGTAAAGTGACTATTCTACCAGTTGGATAACTGTGACATCAATTTGCATCTAGCACTGTATTACACTTATCCCACAATGAAATTCAACGTCGTTAATGGTATACTGGCACAAATGTAAGCTAACAACCCTAGAAAATTTCACTTGGCCCTCATCTCATCTCATTGTCAGAAACCGCTTAGTCCTGTACAGGGTCGCGGTGAGCTGGAGCCTATCCGGGCAGACACAGGGCGCAAGGCAGGGATATACCCACAATGCGACGCCAGTCCATCACCGGGCACTGCGGGCAATTTAGCCTACAAGCCAATCAACCGATGCAGCAGCATGTTTTTCGACTGTGGGAGAAAACCGGAGTGCCCGGCGAAAACCCACGCGGAAGCGGGGAGGACATGGAAACTCCACACAGAAAGGCACCTGAGTCAAGATTCTAACCCGGGACCTTATTGCTGTGAGGCGACAGCGATATCCGCTGGGCCACCGCGCCGCGCGCCGCTATTACTATTATTGTTTTAATTTTTTTATTGGTTATTAATCATTAGACTTCGTGCTTAATACATTAGGACCTTCTCTGCTGTGTGGGTTTGAAGCATGCCTCGTGTCTCAACTATATCCCAAGTGCTTCCAGGATCATCATCAGTATTCGTACTGCGCACACACAATAACCTTGTACTACAATTACAAGCTGACCCTCACTTTTATTCTCTCATTTAACCCTCCACATACACTGCATTATACACTTTAATGTCTTATCTGCTGTTGCATTGTCCTATTGTTTGTTTCTTTTGGGCGCCGTTGCGCGTTCAGCTCGCCTCAGCTGCACGTTATACAACGATAATCATATATAGTTGGGTTTTATTTATATTACTTTCAAGTCTTATAATTTTTAATTGCTTTATAATCATTAACATTAAGCTGAAAACATTGGGGCCTTCTTAACAGTATTTGCGAGTGAGGCCTGCCTCGTGTTTTTGCTTTCTCTCAAGTGCCAAATATTCCATTTACATATCCGCTCAGTCTATTTATATTTTCACATAATATATTATATATACATTTTTAAAATTCGGTTTATAGTGCATTACTACTCTATATTCTAATTACTTATAATCTTAATTACAGCCGGTACTGTCAGTCATATAGTATTGTATCTGTAGTTCATTATTAGAGTCTATATTCTAATTATATATGCACTCATTGTCTTCTATCACAATATATCATATTTGCAGCCTTTAATAAGTACAGTCTATAGTGCGTTAAGACAGTCTATACTCTAAATATAGCCTATTGTGTATTATTAAAGTCAATATTCTGGTTATGTATCCACGAGGTCTGTTTATGGCATTGCCTAATGTATATAAAGTATTCAAATAAAGTATATAGTGCATTATTCAGTCAATATTCGAATTACATATCACACCACACGTGCCTTACACACTATAGTCTATACATGGAGTCTGTAGTCTTTTTGTATGTAATACAGTCTTTAGTCTATGCATACAGTCTAGTCCATAGTCTACATTTACTGTCAATAGTCTATCTAATCTATCCATACAGTCTAGTGTAGTGATGTGTCGCATCCTGGGTATGGCCTTGCACCCATTGTCCCAAGAGTTGGGCTCCAACCCGTTCAATATAACCTACACTACGCAGCTCTTAACAGCTTGATTCCTTCATCAGTTCCTTGTAACTCCAGCCTTCTGGCCATTTGCCGTGAGCTTAGGATATATCGACACCCTCGTTACATCCATCGGGGTGCCGGCAACAAAAAGCTCATTTACCTGCCTACAACTTATTTCCCTAACCCCTTCTCCGTATTAAGCCCCATATATCAGCTACCGAAGAAAACAAATTAGACCGTTCACAACTCGACGTTGCTTGATTAAAATATCACTGATTAGTGTCCCTCTTCCAACACACGCATTGCCTGCAACCAAATCCCACTTTGCCCTGCTCAATGTGTGCTCTCTGAACACTGAAAAAGCACCACTCATCGCTGAGCTGATCTCGGACAACAGTCACGGGGTATCGGGTGAAGTATTCAATTGCCACGAAGATATACTTGTTTCCCTGGCGAGTCGTCGGGAGAGGTCCCTGCAGGTTGATGCCCACCAGCTGGTTCACTTGGCTTACCCGCAGTGTACGGAGGTGGGCGGTGTAGTGAGGAGACTACCGTACTGCCCGCTGACAGGCTGGGCAACCCCACACCCACACAGCTACGTCGTGCGCCAGTCCTGGCCAGAGGTAACGACGACGAAGCGTTTCCCAGGTACGTCATTCTTCGTCGTGACTCCCCATGGGGTGGTCGTGCACGAGTCGCAGTAGCTGCGAACGGATGGCAGCGAGCACACACACCGGGCCGGCCTCTCCAGCTGGCCTTCACTCCCTTACCACCCTCTCTCTTAGCTCAAACTGACCGTAGAGCCCGTGCCAACTTACCCCGACCGTGGAGAGGCGTTCAGCGAGGGCGTCGCTTACCCCCCGTAGCTCCGGGTCGCTACGTTGAGCGTGCCGCAGTTAGTCGTGAGTCATCCCTGGAAATTCGCACCCCACTTCGGCTTGTACACCCAGCTCAGGTTCGCCCTCCCGATACGTCTTGCTGGCCCCCACTGCGCCGGCCGCCGCACAGACCCGTCAGCTCCTCCTCCCCTTCCACTAATGCCTCTGCCTCGGCCTACACCGCGAACACACGTGAACACCACCCCCGGCTGGTGGGGGGTACGCAGCGGGTGGGCGGTGGCCACGACGGTCCCCCTCCGCGACTGGATCAGCATGGCATGTGGATTAAGGGCCCGGAATGCCATGGCCCCGCTACCCACCCGCACCAGTGTTGCTGAGCCGACCAAACCACTCCGCCAGGCCAACTCGGGGTGTGGAAGCAGCAGGAACTCACCTCGGGTTTCCTCACTCCCGTCCCTTGCCCGCAAGGTGATGGGCAACAGAGCCTCGCTCAGCGGCGCGACGATGTTCCGTGCGCGTAAAGCGGCGGGTGCCCCATCCTCGCAGCGTCTAGGCGGAGTGACGTCGCAGAACGGTGTTTCAACGCCGGTCCCCGCTTGACGAGCGCAGCGCCGTGCGGCGCAGACTTGCAACCCCAGGGCAGCCAACAAGTTGTTGCCGAGCACACACTCGTGGCGCAGATGGGTTGCCACGTAGAGGGTGTGTCAACACTCACTTACCCCCACCCGCACCCCCAGCGTTATCTGCCCCCGTAACTGTATCCCCGACCCGTCTGCTAGACGCAGGTCCCTGTCCATCTCCCTCATGTGCTGCAGCGGAATTCCCGCGCGGCGACAATGAACATCGCTGAGGAGGGAAACGGTTACGCCTGTGTCCAAGAGCATCCAGGTCCGCCAGCCCCCAACCCACCCCTCCACCGTCGCAGAGGCCCCCCTGGTCCCAGTCAGTAGCATTCCTGAACGCGACCCATGCCCCAAGCCCCCCCCCCCTCCCCCCCGACTTACCCGCTCTCCCCCTCGCCGCCCGACCGTTCGGGATATGGTATTCCACGGCCGTGGTACTCCCGCTTGCCAAGGTATGTTGGGGTTAAACGGCGGCTGCGCAGACCCCCATGTTCGGGCAATCCCGCCGAATGTGACGCCATTGTCGGCACCTGTAGCATGTTACCGGTGGCAGGTCGCCATCCCATCGCCTCGCCGGGCCCAGCCCAGCCCCACCGCTCCCTCCGGTGACCGAGCCATCAGCAGCTGCAGGCAGCGATCAATCTCTCAATCGGCGTCGATACGCGCTGCCCTGCGTTCGACTGCATCTGCGCGGACAGCGCCTGCAGGCGTTGATCCATCTCCTGTTGGTTTCCCTGCAGCGCTTGCAGCCCCTTCAGGACGGCGTCTAGCCGCAGCAGGTCCTCTGGTGGAGCGGCGGCAACCAGGCCCGGGTTGGCCTGCACAGTCACCAGCCGCCCCCCGATTAGCCCCGCCTGCTGTTCACGCTCGCCGCCTTCCCGCTGCCAATCCGCGTCGCAAGCCGCCACTCATCCGCTATGGCCCCGTGATCCCCACGCCCGCTGACATGCCACAGCTCGCTCTACCACCTCTTGAAGACTCAACTCCGGCCTCATGATGTCCTCGAACCACCAGTCCGTTTCCTTTAAATAGGTCAGGATGGTGGCCCGGGTCATCTCACCGGCCAGGGCTTCGTCGTAGGCGGGGTGGGCTCGTCGTATCAACGTGGCGATCGCGTTGGTAAAGTCCTCCATCGACTCCCCGCACCAACGGCGCCGCATCTCCAAGGCCTCCCGCGCCTCCGCCGTCGACATCCGTCCAAAGTGGTGGCGCAGCGCCTCTCACAGCCGGGTCCAGCTCCTCCGTACTTCCAATGGAAGCCTATCCGCAAAGCGCCCCATGTTCCCCCGCAGCTGGCCAATGACTGCGTCCGCCCTCTGGCGATCCGGCCAGCGCCCGTAGTTCCCCTAACATTCCACGTGCCTCTCAATGTCCTCCCAGTCCTTGTCGGCATCGCCCCGGTAGGTCATCGACGAGTGAGCCCGCTCGCTCCCCGTCCACGGGGATCCGTTTCCCGATTCAGACACCAAACTGTGGCGCACCGGTCGTGACTCTGGGCTAGGCGCTTTCCGTTTCTCTCTCTCTAGCGGCAGCATGCTGGGACTCCAGCCCCTAGGTCGAGGATCTGGCCGCAGAGTTGGGTAAGGTGCTGCCAGGGTGGAAAATAAGGTGTCGGTGGAGACAGCCAGCCTCTTCATCCCCTCCCTCGCAGCTCGCCGTCAGCCTCCCTCCAGGCTCCGGCAATACTCCTCGACGGACCTCCGAGTCACTCATTAAATCACGGGAAAGAGTTCGTCTGGCAGAATCCTTTATTACCCCGTCGTTGTCCCCGCAGACCGCGCGTACCCGTCCCTCGTGCAGCCTCCTTGTTCTCCTCCCCGGCCAAAGTCCCCGCAGACCGCCGCTTACCAGTCCCCCGCGCATCTCTCTGTCCTCCTCTCCGGCCAAAGTCCCCGCAGTCCGCCGCTTACCAGTCCCCCGCGCGGCTCTTTGTCCTCCTCTCTGGCCTAAGTCCCCGCTCCTCCCCCTCTCACTTCCGTTTTCAACCCCCCTCCCCCCCTGGCGGCCCGGGTGTTAATCATTAACCTCACGAGACCCCGCATGACAATCGAACGCTGAGGCACCATATTACGAGACAAGAAAGCTGACGCCCCCTCCCCCCCATCCCATAACTCTGCACCACTCACTACCGTTGTTGAATTACCTTAAATTCCAGTTAGAATAAATAAACTTCTGCCCAGATGCAAGGTTGTATATGCTGTTGACAAACAAATAACCATCTTCAATTTATTCCCACAGCACGCACACTACACCTGAGGATGCCTCCAACGTGTGAGGCGAAACGTCGCGAGGAGAAGAGAGAGAGCCATCGAAGCGGCTGTCCGAGAGAGCAGCTTTTCGAAGCAATCATCATGCATCGAGCCGTGAAAACCTACATCATCCAACAGCACTGTTACGCTTCTTTGGCTTCTATTATTTTATTAAATTTGACCATTTTTGTACTGTGCAATTTTGCGTTTTACTGTTTACTTTAGGATTGTGGTTTCTTGTTTACACTCACTGGTGCTGTGATTTTATTTATTTACCTTGTGAATGCATGTGAAATTGTCTTGAGCAGTTGGAAAGTTTGTTGTTTCATCGGAATCCGGCATCCAGAGCTTGCAAGCTTAAGAGGTATTTTCTGCTGTAATAAACATCTGTCTATTGGAAAAGTACAACAGAGTATGGACTCTAAATCACTTCATACTTGATCAACAAATAATGCTAAATAACTAAAACTCTACTACTTTGCAAATCGACAATCTTTACTTGCTGCACATCAGTCACATTACATTTAATCGAAGCTGGATGCTGCCTGGGTGGTGCAGTGGCTCAGTGAATAGCGCTGTTAACTCATAGAAAGAAGGTCCTGGGTTCCATTCCCAGCTCGGGTGCCTTTGTGTGTGGAGTATGGCTTGTTCTGCCCGTGCCCGTGTGGGTTTTCGCCGGGTACTCCGTTTTCCTCCCACTGTCCAAAGACACACTGCTACCTAGGTTAATTGGCCTATTGTATAAATTAGCTAAAAGTGTGCCGTGCGATGTACTGACGTCACATGCTGGGTATTCTCCCTCCTTGCGCTCTCTGTCGGCCAGGATAGGCTCCTGCCCCTCCGTGAAACTGTACACAATTAAGCAGGTCATGATAATGAATGGATGATGCCTACACTTGAAAGTATTGTTCAATGAGAGTAGCCTGTCAATAAGGGGAAGGCTGTAGAGATTGTCTTGATTTCCAGGTTACGTTTCTTCCCAGACTTCACCCTCACGTGCCAGCCCTTCCTATTCTGCTCTGTTCAAAAACTCTACCCACACCTCCACATCCACAACCTGCTGGGGGTCTTCTCGCTCTCCATCAGTATCTGAATTCCCCTTCTTCACGCGGTCTCCATCAATCTGGAAGTTGGAAACAGGAGTCAAAACTTCATCTTCACATTTCACTTTGAATTCCTCAAATTCCACCTGAAGACATTCACATTTTACCTGCATCTCTTCATATTTCACATGCACTCCTGGCCATGTTTCAAAGCTGGGGATTTCTTCTGGCTCTTGTTTTGTTAAAGTGGGGACCTTTGCAGCAGTTTGACTTTCACTTATCGATTTCACCTTCTCCTTCCCCAACTTTTCACAACTGTTTGGCGCTTCTGAAATTGCTAAATCATTTTCATACACAGTACATTCACTGGGATTCGGTCCCATATGTGTTCTCTGGTACTTGTTAAGAGTTCTTGACTCTGTAAACGCCTTCCCACACACAGTGCACTTGTAGCGCTTCTCACCTGTGTGTGCTGTGTGATGACTCTTAAGACTTCCCAAGTATGTAAATGTCTTCCCACACACAGTGCACTTAAAGGGCCTATCGCCTGTGTGTTTTCTCTGGTGCTTCTTGTGATTTGAGGACTGCGTAAAGGACTTTCCACACGAATTGCACTTATATGGTTTCTCTCCGGTGTGTGTTCTTTCGTGGTTTTTAAGAGTTCCCAAGTGTATAAACGCCTTCCCACACACAGTGCACTTGAAGGGCTTCTCACCCGTGTGTTTTCTCTGGTGCTTCTTCATGTCCCCAATGCGATCTGTACTGTATGAACACTGGTGACATTGGTTCCTTTTAGCTTCGCTCTGTATCGAGGGACTCTTCTCCGTGTAAGTGATTCTGCAGATATACAAACACATTACAGATAATATACACACATTACATAGTGTTCACGCACATGATATACACAAAATACAGCAATCACTCGCACACAATAGCAACACAAATTATACACAGCGTAGTCACACACATATACACTCTGTACACGCACACTAGCTCTGTATACTCGCTCTGCACACTCACATTCGTGCCGCATTCACACTCGCTCCTTAAACTCACACTTGCCCCATACACTCACCCTCGGACTAAACACTCACTCTGTATACTCACACTTGCTCCGCACACTTACACTCGCTCCACACACTCACACTCGCTCCGTATACTTACACTCGCTCCGTACACTCACATTCGCTCTGTACTCGAACACTTGCCTGTACACGAACATTCGCTCCGTACACTCGCTCTGTACACTCACACTTGCTCTTTACACTCTGTATACTCACACTCTGTACACTCTGTACACTCACTAGCTCTGTACACTCACACTCTGTACACTCACACTCGCTCTGTACACTCACGCTCTGTACACTCACGCTCTGTACACTCACACTCTGTACACTCACACTCGCTCTGTACACTCTGAACCCTCACACTCTAAAGTCTGTACACTCACTCTGCACACTCACACTCTCTACACACACACTCGCTCTGTACACGCACACTCGCTCCCTATACTCACACTTGCTCTGTACACTCACACTGCACTCACACTCGCTCTGCATACTCACACTCGCTCTATACACTCACACTGCATTCACACTCTCTCTGCATACTCACACTCGCTCTGTACGCACACACTCTCTGTGTACACTCACACTCGTTCTGTACACTCACCTTGCATTAGTACATGAGATCTTTCCCCCTCTCCTAGTACTGACGAGCATTTTCACCACTTTGTGCCCAGCTCACTTACCCACTATTGCATAAGCCTTTTCTTGTGTGACTCCAGCGTGGCTCCTGTCGCAGACACGTGGTACACAAGCACACAGCGCACGCACGCATGCACAACGTGCGTCTGCTATTAGCGCTGAATAGGGCCATAGTTATCGATGAAGTCCATTTATTGGATTAGGTCACGTAAAAAATATCGTAAACCCTCCAACACCCGACAACGGCTAATAAGTATAGTTTGTCAACGTGAACAAAACGTGCCAATTCTTCACCATATCAGCACACCGGTGTATTGGAGAGCAAACTCACAGCATTTACAAAAGAAATACGTTTCGTTCATAATTGAAAGCAGCATCATCAGGCAACCCACACCTAGTTGAGACGAGTTCGCTTCAGAATAAAGAGAAACCGTTTCGATCTCCCTGTAAGGGGAGGTTGTGATGTCATCATTCTCACGCTCGCTTGAGCTGGGATCCAATGGGGCGGGGTTGGGGGGTGTGGCAACAATCACAGATGTTTTCAGAGTTTGGTGAATGAGATTAGATTAGTCAGTTATTACGAATTACGTGAGTGTTATTGGACAAAGGGCCAAGATTGTTAAATTACCTTCATCAGAAAGTGTTATGCAACGGGATTGTTAGCGTAACAGGATATACATAATAAGTACAATTTATAGTTTAATAATGTGTTTCTTTTTAAAGAAAAAAACGCACTTATTTTTATAGTTATCAAAAAGATTTTAAAAATGTTATTTGCAGCCATTTCAATAGACTCTCAGATTAATCTGGACCAATAGTGATTAGTTATACATGAATAGTAAACGTTGTCCCTTATCAATCCATACTAACCAGTGTGGTCAGGTGCAGTCAGCACAAGCACCAGGACTGATATGCAATAGGACAGTACTCATCTAGCCATGGACTAAAAAATAGTAATAAATTATAATTAATATAACCAGTGGAGTAAAGCACACAAGTAAATTGAGCACCTTTCGCTGAGAATATTTGATTGGTATTCTCTGGAATGAACGGTGAGATTTTGTCTGGGGGGGTGGCGCGGTGGCCCAGTGGTTAGCGCTGACGCCTCACAGCAAGAAGGTCCCGGGTTCGAATTTCTCGGCTCGGGTGCCTTTCTGTGTGGAGTTTGCATGCTCTCCCCGTGTGCGCGTGGGTTTTCGCCGGACACTCCGTTTTCCTCCCACAGTCCAAAAGCATGCTCCTGGATAGGTTGATTGGCTCGCAGACTAAAATTGTCCCGCAATGCCCGGCGATGGACTGGCGTCCCGTCGTCGGGTGTATTCCTGCCTTACGCCCTGTGTTTCCGGGATAGGCTCCGGCTCACCGTGACCTTATATAGGATTAAGCGGTTTCAAATAATGAGATGAGATTTTGTCTGGGTCCTTTTTGGGTTAAACCCACACGAAAAGCCCCCGTGACAAAATGTTCATAACGCAAAGCTCGCTTGAAAAATTCACGAGAATTCGTGGAGGCTTTTGATATCATTAGATGACAGTATCAGAGAGCACCTGTTAAATCAAGCATATTTAAATTTGTGGTGAGGACAGAATCATATCCACACAGTACCGTTGCTTATGAATAGCAGAACATACTTACGACTGAGTCGGCCTAATTAAAACCCAGGACATGTTGAAGCAGCTGAGTCTAGAGGTGGCTGTAGGACTGTTGATGTTGTTCACTTACGGCTGTGTGCTTGGGTGATAGCTCGCTGTTGACCTGTGCCTGCTCAGTAGCGCTTCTTATTTCCTTTACTGGCTCACAAAAAATTTACTTGTTATTCCATGTCTTTCATTGATTTATAGTAATTATTTTACTTAATGTATCTGCTTTGTTGTTGTTGACATGCTGTTCTCTCAAGAGCTGTGCAGCGCTTTGTAACTCTCGGGTGAAAGGCGATCTATAAATGATAAATATTATTATATAACGGAATAGTATTAACGTTCAAGATATATGTAACTACTAAATCTATAGTTTGAGAATGCCACTCACTCACCACACACTCACCACTCACTCACCACCTATTCACCACTCACCCCCACTCACCATTAACTCACCACTCACTCACCCCCCACTCACCATTCACTCACCACCTACTCACCACTCACTACCCACTCACCACTCACCATTCACTCACTACTCACTCACCACCCACTCACTACTCACTCACCACCCACTCACGACTCACCCTACTCACCACTCATTCACCCCCCACTCACAATTCACTCACCCCCCACTCACCACCCACTCACCACTCACCCCCACTCACCACTCACTCACCCCATACTCACCACTCACTCACCCCCCACTCACCACTCACTCACCACCCACTCACCCCCCACTCACCAATCACACACTCACCACTCACAACTCACTTACCCCCCACTCACCATTCCCTCACCACCTACTCACCACTCACCACACACTCACCACTTCGCTCCCCGGTCTCGCGCTCCCGACCCCACGTGACGCCATCAGCACGAGACGCACTGTGAGTGGGGGAGGGGCCAAGAGAGTTACCCGGATGTCTCCGCCCCTCCCCCACCGTGAATGTGAGTGTACAGAGCGAGTGTGGGTGTACAGAGCGACTGTGGGTGTACAGAGCGAGTGTGAGTGTACAGAGCGAGTGTGAGTGTACAGAGCGAGTGTGAGTGTACAGAGCGAGTGTGAGTGTACAGAGCGAGTGTGAGTGTACAGAGCGAGTGTACAGAGCGAGTGTGAGTGTACAGAGCGAGTGTGAGTACAGAGCGAGTGTGAGTGTACAGAGCGAGTGTGAGTGTGCAGAGTGAGTGCAGAGCGAGTGTGAGTGAGTGTACAGTGTGAGTTTACAGAGCGAGTGTGTGAGTGTACAGAGTGCAGAGCGAGAGTGAGTGTGCAGAGCGAGTGTGAATGTGCAGACCGAGTGTGAGTGTTCAGAGCGAGTGTGATTGCAGAGCGAGTGTGATTGCAGAGCAAGTGTGAGTGTACAGAGCGAGTGTGAGTACAGAGTGAGTGTGAGTACAGAGCGAGTGAGTGTGCAGAGCGAGTGTGAGTGTACAGAGCGAGTGTGAGTGTGCAGAGTGAGTGTGAATGTGCAGAGCGAGTGTGATTACAGAGCGAGTGTGAGTACAGAGCGAGTGTGAGTACAGAGCGAGTGTACAGAGCGAGTGTGAGTGTACAGAGCGAGTGTGAGTGTACAGAGCGAGTGTGAGTGTACAGAGCGAGTGTGAGTACAGAGCGAGTGTGAGTACAGAGCGAGTGTGAGTACAGAGCGAGTGTGAGTACAGAGCGAGTGTGAGAGCAGTGCGAGTGTGAGCGCTGAGCGAGTGCGAGTGTACAGAGCATGTAATGTGCGTGACTATGCTATGTATAATGCGTGTTACTGTTGTGTGAGTGTACGCTGTATTGTCTGTATATTGTGTGTGAGTGTACGCTGTATTGTGTGTATATCGTGTGTGCGTGAACACTATGTAATGTGTGTGTATATTGTCTGTAATGTGTTTGTATATCTGCAGAATCACATGGAGAAGAGTCCCTCGATACAGAGCGAAGCTAAAACGAACCAATGTGACCAGTGTTCATACAGCACGGATCGTATTGGGGACATGAAGCAGCACAAGAGAATACACACGGGTGAGAAGCCTTTCAAGTGCACTATGTGTGGGAAGGCGTTTAGACACTCAGGAACTCTCAAGAATCACGAAAGAACACACACGGGAGAGAGACCATTTAAGTGCACTTCATGTGGAAAGACCTTTACGCAGTCCTCAAATCACATCAAGCACCAAAGAAAACACACAGGTGATAGGCCCTTCAAGTGCACTGTGTGTGGGAAGACATTTACAGAATCAGGTTCTCTTAAGACTCACCAGAGAATACACACTGGTGAGAAGCCTTTCAAGTGCACTGTGTGTGGGAAGACATTTACATACTTGGGAACTCTTAAGAGTCACCACACAGCACACACAGGTGAGAAGCGCTACAAGTGTGCAGTGTGTGGGAAGGCGTTTACAGAGTCAAGAACGCTTAAGAAGCACCAGAGAACACATATGGGACCAAACCCCATTGAATGTACTTTGTATGAAAATGATTTAGCAATTTCAGAAGCACCAAACAGTTGTGAAAAGTTGGGCAAAGACAAGGTGAAATCCATTCGTGAAAGTCAATATACTGCAAATATCCCAACTTTCATGACACAAGAGCCAAAAGAAAACACCAGCTTTGAAACATGGCCAGGAGTGCATGTGAAATATGAAGAGGTGCAGGTTAAATGTGAAGATCTGAAGGTGGAATTTGAGGAATTGAGAGTGAAATGTGAAGATGAAGATTCGACTGCTGTGTCCAACCTCCAGGAAGATGGAGACCGCGTGAAGCAGGAGGGGAATTCAGACACTGATGGAGAGCGAGAAGACCCCCAGCAGGTTGTGGATGTGGAAGTGTGGGTAGAGTTTTTGAACAGAGCAAAGTAGGAAGGGCCGGCACGTAAGGGTGAAGTCTGGGAAGAAGCGTAGCCTGGAAATTAAGACAATGAATCTCTACAGCCTTTCCCTTATTGACAAGCTACTCTCATTCAAAAATGCTTTCAAGTCTAGGCATCATCCATTCATTATCACTACCTGTTTAATTCTGTGCATGATTGTGGAGGGCCGAAGCCTCTCCTAGCTGACAGAGGGCGTAAGGAGGGAGAATACTCAGGATGTTACGTCAATACATCGCAGGGCACACTTTTTTAGCATTATTTACACAAAAAGGCCAATTAATCTAAGCAGAAGCGTGTCTTTGAACTGTGGGAGGAAAACGGAGTACCCAAGGAAAACCCACGACGGCACGGGAAAAACATGCCAAATGTCACACACAAAGGCACCTGTGCCGGGAATAGAACGCAGAACCTTCTTTGTGTGAGTTAACAGCGCTACTCACTGTGCCACCACACTACCCAGGCAAGCAAAGATTCTCGATTTGCAAAGTAGTAGAGGTGCTTTAATTATTTAGCATCCTTATTTGTTGATCGAGGGCGGCACGGTGGCCCAGTGGTTTGCGCTGTCGCCTCACAGCAAGAAGGTTCCGGGTTCGAATCTCTCAGCTCGGGTGCCTTTCTGTGTGGAGTTTGCATGCTCTCCCCGTGTCCGCGTGGGTTTTCGCCGGGCACTCCGGTTTCCTCCCACAGTCATGCTGCTGCATAGGTTAATTGGCTCGCAGGCTAAATTGCCCCGCAGTGCCCGGCGATGGACTGGCGTCCCGTCGTCGGGTGTATTCCTGCCTTACGCCCTGTGTTTCCGGGATAGGCTCCGGCTCACCGTGACCCTATATAGGATTAAGCGGTTTCAGATAATGAGATGAGATGAGGTTTCAGACAATGAGATGAGATGAGATTTGTTGATCGAGTATGAAGTGATTTCGAGTCCATATTCTGTTGTACATTTCCAATAGACATGTTTATTACAGCAGAAAATACCCAATTGAGCTTGCAAGCTCTGGGGTCGGGATTCCTATTTTACAACAGACGTACCGGTACAAAAATGTCCAATTCCAATAAAAAAGTACAAGGCAAAACGATGCTTATTGTATAATAGAAGTAAAGAGCGTATACAACTGTGCAGCCAGGCATAATTTTTTATTCTAAATGGAATTTAAAGGGATTCGACGACGGTAGTGACTGGTCTTATGCTCATATTGTTCCTAAAACGAAGAGGCTGTCGCTACAATATATCTGCACCTGACAACATTTAGCAGACAGTAGGTTGATCTTCTAAGGTTTTTGTTGTTGATCTATATGGGTCAACAATTCAATGAAATATTTTGCCAACATATTAAGTAGAAACTTAAGTATGAATAGGACCGAGTGCAGTTTTCTAGGGTTATTGGAGAGCTAACATTTGTGCAAGTTTACTATTCACGACATTGAGTTTTGTATGTGCAGAGTTAAGGAATAGGGGGGG
>JAZEWT010000007.1:26855309-26869858 GCA_036362905.1 Mordacia mordax | reverse complement strand
GAGACCCTACCAGGGGCGTAAAGCCCCCGACAACATAGCTCCTAGGATCATTCGGGCACACAAACCCCTCCACCACTGTAAGGTGGCGGTTCAAGGAGGGGAGCCTATTTCCGTTTCATAAATATAGCCAGACTGCGCAACATCCTCTCACCCACTGATGTTGAGAAACTAATTCACATCTTCATCTCCCCACGAATCGATTACTGCAATGCTCTGCTCCATGGCACCCCTGCCTACCTGATCAATCGTCTCCAATGTGTGCACAATGTAGCTGCTAGAGTCCTCGTTCGCACACCCATCCATAATCACATATCCCCAGTACTAATGTCCCTCCACTGGTTACCTGTTAAATCCAGGATTGAATTCAAAATCTTCCTTCTCACCTACAAGGCTCTCACTGGCGCTGCTCCAACATACATCCGTGACCTACTTCAGGCACCCTCCTCAACATGATAACTTCAATCCACCAGTAAAGGCTTGCTGCATGTGTCCAGGTCGCACCTCCATTCGATGCGTGACCGAGCCTTCTCGTGCACTGCTCCCCAGACTTTGGAACGCCCTTCTATTGGAAATTCGATCAGCTGAGTCCTTGGGCAACTTCAAATCTCGTCTCATGACTCACTTGTTCCACAAGGCTTTCAAGTTCTCCGGTTAGGACTGTTGTTGCAGTCAGTGTAGTCATGCCGGGATGATGGCTCTTTTCCTACCTGTGCCTGCTCGGGAACATTCATATCTTCCTCCGGCTAGGCCTCTTAATGCGGCTTAGTGTGATCATGCCGGGATGATGGCTCTTTTCCGTCCTACACCTTGTGAGGAACATTTATTCCTTCCTTGTGTGTTAAAGATATTTTTTATCGCTTATTTTACGTCCTTATATAATTAATTGCTGCGGTTTGACTTTCAGTTGAACTGACCTGATGTTGTTGACGTGCCGTTCTCAACATAGCTCGGATTTGTAAAAAAAAAACTCCAAAACAAAAACGTTATTGCTGATTTGCCGTTATCTCGTTGTTTATGTGCTGCTCTCTCCGCAGCTCTGTGCAGCGCATTGTGGACCCTTGGTTGATGAGCGCTCCAAAAGTGCAATTATTATTATACGATTAATTTTACATTAAATATTTCCCAATATATGTACTATAAACACTGATAATTTTGCATTTTTAATTGAAAGTCAATTAATATTTTACATTGTTCTGCAACGACCTGTATATATCTGAAAAAAACCCCAAGCTATGTTATCGTTGCTTTTTCTATTCTCATTTTGTTGTTGACGTGCCGTTCTCTCTGCAGTTCTGTGCAGCGCTTTGTGGCCCTCGGGCGAAAAGCGCTCTATAAATGCAATTATTATTATTACTGAGATGCTAATAATTTGGTTCTCGGTCTCGAGTGTGCCACGTGAGGGGCAACCTGCTCGTTATAGTCACACTGCCCCCGATCTTACCTTACCCACGGCCTTCCCGAGGTTGTCTCAGCCTCAAAATGAGTACAAAAGAGTACCTTGTGAAGTGTGCAATCATTGCCACCATGGATATAAAGGTGGCTGGGCATGATGCTGGCCACCCAGCCCCGCGTGTGTCGTGGCCGACCTTCATAGATGTTACTCTCTAATGGCACCTAACCCTACAGTCTCTTAAGGCTACACGGGAGATCTTTGTCTATAACAAAGGAGCACCACTGATTTTTCACAAGGTCCAGTTTTTCAGATGAAATGTCAAAAAGGGCCACAGACTGGTCACGACTCTGCTCGCTCTCCGCACTCCTCGTCCCCTTGCAGTCACGCAGAACAGTCACAGTCGGCTATAGCGGTAGAGTCCTTTATCACATAGTGTATGGCAGTGTAGAGAGTAGTGTATTGTTTAATAGAATAGTTTACAGTAGTTTGGTGGATAGAAGAATGGTGTATAGTGTAATGATTACTTCGAAAAGCCGCTCTCTCGGGACAGCCGCATCGATGGCTCCCTCTCCTCTCCTCGACGTTTCGCCTCACACGTTAGAGGCATCCTCAGGCGCAGTGTGTGTGTGTAGTGCCTGTTGCTCCTTTATATATGTGGGTACTATGTATGTGTCGAGTCATATATTGTTGTGTGAGGTCTACATATGAATCACATTAACACTCCTTCCGTTATCTTACCCCCTCCCTGCTTTGTCTGTGGCTAGTCCCCTAATTTGCATCTCATGAAAGAAACCTCTCACATACCTACGCAATCCCCTTCTGATGTGCACACCCAATAGTTCTATATCTATGCATTACTGACTTCAATAACTGGCCTCCAGAATTGGCTGAGCTTTATAGTGATTTCTTGTTTTCGATTCATGATCTTTTTAGTCTTATGAATCTCAATTGCTTCACGAATTAATCTTGGACCTTTATGGCAGATGGCTGCTAGTATTCGTATTTTATCAAAATCGGTTCTATGTTATTTTGTCTACATTATGTGCTGCTGTTGCTGATTCATCCATGTGCCGCAAACGTACTGCTGCCTCGTGTTCTCTTTTTCTTATAGCTATTGTTCTTCCTGTTTGTCCGATGTATACTTCCTCACAGTTGCTGCAAGGGATGCAATATACGCCTTCTGTCTGTAGCGGTAGTCGGTTTTTAGGTGGTTTGAGTATGTCTTGTATCTTCTGGTGGGTTGTGAAGACTGTTTTTATTTTATATTTTTCTAAGTATTTGCTAATTTTGTCTGTGGTGCCTTTCACATATGGCAGGAAAGCACGGGTCTTGATATCTTTCTCCTCAGAGCTGGGTCTGGTTATGAGAGGCGCCTCGCCACCGCTTTGGACAGATGTCGACGGTGGAGGCGCGGGAGGCCTTGGAGATGTGGCGCCGGCGGTGCGGGGAGTCGATGGAAGATTTTACCGATGCGATCGCCATGTTGATGTGACGAGCCCACCTCTCCTATAATGGAGCCATGGCCGACAAGAGGACCAGGATCACCATCCTGGCCTATTTAAAGGGCACAGATTGGTGGCTCGAGGACATCATGAGGCTGGAGTTGAGTCTCCAAGAGGTGGTAGAGTGAGCCGTGGCATGTCAGCGTGCATGGAGACCATGGGGCCATGGCAGATGAGTGGCGGCGTGCGACATGGACTGGTAGCGGGAATGGGGCAAGCATGGATAGCCGGCGGGGCTAATGGGGGGGGGCAACTGGCGGCCGTGCAGGCCAACCCGAGCACGGTCGCCATTGCTCCGCCCGAGGACCCACGGCTGGACACCATCCTGAAGGGGCTGTAAGCGATGCAAGGGAATCAGCGGGAGATGTATCGCCGCCTGCAGGCACGGTTCGCGCAGATGCAGCGGAGTGTGGAGCAGCACGTGCCAACGCCAATGCTGCAAGACATTGGTCAAGAGATCGACCGCCGCCTGCAGCTGCTGACGGCTTGGCCACTGGAGGGAACTGTGGGGGCTGGGCTGGGCCCAGCGAGATGGTGGGGCGGCGACCTGCCACCGGGAACCTGTTACGGGTGCCGACAACGGGGTCACGTTCGGCGGGATTGCCCAAACATGGGGTCTGCGCAGCAGACCCACAGGCAATTGGGTCATTGTGTACGCCAGCCACACGTTGAGGGGAGCAGAGCTATATTACTGCGTCACTCGCCAGGAATTGGGAGCGGTGGTGTTTGTCTGTCAGCAGATCCAGCCGTACCTGCACACACGGGGTTGCTGGGTGCACACTAACCACTACACCCTACAGTTCCTCCTCAACTTCAAGGAACCATGGGGCCAAATGGCCCAGTGGCTCACTCTGCTCCAGGAGTACAACCTATAGGTACAATTCCGGGAGGGCCATGCGCACGCCAACATGGATGCGCTGTCGCGCCGACCGCCAATCAGCGCCTCCACTACCATGGAGCAGCTGTGCACGTATTTCTTTGGAAACCGAAGGTTAGCAGAACTGGCAAAGGTATGCTTGACAACAACCCATTTCAAGTTCTACGGGGAGTTTTACCAACAAAAAGAGGGTACAGCAATGGGATCATCAGTCTCACCTGCAGCAGCCAACCTGTATCTAAGACGTTTTCAAGAGGAGAGTGCGGAGCGTGAATGTGTGGGTAACTGTTGTGTGTGCTGATGTAGATTTTCATGGCTCGATGCATGATGATTGCTTTCAAAAGATGCCCTTTCGGGATACCTGCATCGATCGCTCCTCCTCTCTCCTTCTCGATGTTTCACCTCCGACATTGGAGGTGTGGTGTTTTTGCAGGGAGCCCTCCACGGCAGTCGACCTCAGTCGTAATCCCCGTCAATCACCCGTGGGTCTGATTTGCGCATGCGGCCCTGTGGCACGTGCGGCCATGTGGCATGGGCTGCCGGGGGTTCTTCAGCGGCGGCATAGTGATTCACCATCACTCGGCGATGCGCTCACTAGGTCAGCGACAAGAGACCAGTGGCGATAGATGATGCAGAGGCCTCCTGGATGTTTTCAATGCTTTCATTCTCCACAGCAGCACATGACCCCGTAGTAGCCCACAACGGTCTGCTACCTTCCCCCACACATCAGTGCTACCTTACATCTACCTGCAGCCTCCCTCAACACTTGCCAGGCGAGAGTCTTCACCTAGCCCTCCTCAGACCGGCTTATAACTGCCCGCCTTGGTTACTCATCAGCCGCCCAGTGTGGGTGGCAAACACACATTACCTCATCGGCCCGAACCGCACCCTGTGACTCACTGGCCACTTGCATGGACACGGGGGAGGGGGGGGACGCCTGGCACGGATGACACTAGGTGCCACAGAGGCATCCTTAGGCGTTATGTTGGTGTCATGTTGTGGTGCTAAGCCTCGCGCCATGACAGGCTGGGTGCGTCTGTGCACCCACGCCCAGCGATCGGGCAAGAGGTCGTCTGGGGTGACAAAGGGTCAGGCGAGAAGAGAATGAGAAAGTGAGAGTGACAGAAAGTGTGTTGGCAGTTCTCCCCTCCCGAAATCGAAAACAACACGTGGTCTGGGGGGGGGGGGGCATAAGGCAGACATGTGATGATCCGACTGGATGGCAGATGTGGAGTGATATCTCGTGGCTGGGTGATGTCTGAAGGGATATAAAGAGGTGTGCGGAAGCAATGGAGGAGAGTTCTGGATGGGAGACGGGTAGCGGAGCCACGTCCAAATGTAGTTCTGGTGGGTCGTTAGCACGCGAAGCGCAGGGAGAGTAATGAGTTGTGTATTAGTGTTATAGTGTTGTGTTGTCGATATGGTTAGTGTTAATAAAGACCTGGAAAGACAGAAGTCTCCCGTCTCCTCGCTGGAGTGGCAGCCGCGTGCCTGGTGGCGAGAGAATGACGTCGTCGCCACTGCAGTGTTCTGCGCGAGCCGTCGGATCAAGAGGGCAGCCAGTTGGCAGTGCAAGTGATGGTAAGGGAGCCAGCCCGTGGGCTTTCTTTCACAATGTGTATGACTGCTATTTATATGTCAAGTCACTCTTCTACCGCCTCTCAATCACAACACTCCCTTCCAAGGATAATGAAAGGGGGGTCCACTTGAAAGGGTTCCATTGTCTTACTCACATATTGGAATTCAAATAAACTTAATCCAGTTCCGCCCCTGATTTACCAACTAATTAAAAGTTGTATTTCATGAATGCCTGCCGAGTCAGTGGTGGGTGCTTTCTCATAGTGTTGTCTGCAGTTCAGTGTTTTAGAGCTGTTTACCGTTGATTAAACAAAAACTGGCTGCCAGGCTTGGTTGAGTTTTATTCTAATTTCTTGTTTATGGTTCATGTTTTTTTTTCCATCTTGTGAATATTTTGCTTCACTGATTAATCTTGCCTTTGTGTTGGAAAGCAGCTAGTATAGGTATCTTGTTAAAATCGATCGTGTGTTGTTTGTCTACACTGTAGGCTGTTATTGCCAATTTATATGTATGTAGCAGATGCACTGCTGCCTCGTGTTCTTTGTTCATTGCAGGAATTTTTCTGCCTGTTCACTCGACGTAAACTTCTTCAAAGTTGTTGCATGGAATGCAATACACGACTTATGTCTGTAACAGCTTGACATAGCCCAGTGTGTGTGGAGATGTTTTTTTTGTTTTTTGCATTACACACCTTAGAAACTCTCCAAACCCCAAACGTTTATCTAATATTGCATTGGGTGATGATGGTTTAATTGGCTGTGCACTGTTGCTATGCGTGGTCAACTGAGTGGGCATGAGAGGTGAGGTGAGTAAGAAGAAGTTAAAGCTATTCTGGGCGTGGTCAACTCAGGGGTCGTGAGAGGTGATGTAAGGAGAAGTGGGGTTCATCTCGAACGGGCAAACAACTCAGGTGACGTCATATAGAAAGTTCTGGATGGGGTGGATATAAGGGGGGAGCGATTTGGTGTGTGTGTGGGGAGGGTGGTGGTGTGACAGAAGTTGATAGAGCAAGTCTGGGTTGAGAGACTGCGGAGAGAGGAGAGAGTGCTAGCAAGTAGTGGAGTTGTGAGCAGGGTGGTGTTTGAGTTGTTATTGTGCTGTGTAGGTGTAAATAAAGATCGCTGTATGATGAGGAAAGCATCTTGGCTAAAGATCGCTGTATGATGAGGAAAGCATCTTGGCTCACCTTGCCTGCCATCGGAGAGGAGAGCACCTCCATATCAATGCGATCGGTTGAGGAGATCAGGGCCAGTGTGCTGCCCGACAATTTGCTGTCAGTCACGGGATACGAACTCACGCCGATGGCAAAAGAGAAGGTTGGGATTGCGTTGACGTTAGGAGGCAGAGCTTTGGAGTCCTGGAACGACTTTTAGTGGCACGTTATGAAGTGCAGTGCCTGGGTAGCTGGTCAGATGCGGAAACGGCGAAGCGCATGCCGCTGCAGCTGTGTGGCTGCGCGGCGTGGTTCCCAGATGTGCTGGTGGCTGAGACCATCAACAAGAACCCTCCACTCTCTGGGTGCGTCAGAGTTGGTAACACTGTACGCATAATGGCACCCTTAGCCTCCAGAGTGCACAATGGGGCTCTGGGTGGGTAGAGAGCAGGTAACCGCTCCATATTCAGGGAATCAGTACAGCACTAACATCCGTGCCTCCTCACAAAGAGAAGGTCCTTCCCGATGATGTTCAATTTCTGCCTCGGTCGATTTTTTTGTGTGTTGTTCGTGTTCTGTTCCCCTCGTCTGCGAGGCTTTCTTCAATGAGGTGAAGTGATAATAGAGTTTAAGACAAATTACATGCAACGCAAGATAACAAGGTAGACAATGAGTGAATCATTGTGTCGGTGTGATAGGGTAATGGGGGAGCAGTGGTGTAGCGGTTAGCACAATTCCCCAGAAACTCATCAAAGGTGGATTCCCACTCATGACCAATGTCCCTGGCAGTGAACATCTGAACCGATCTTGGGCTTTCCTTCGGCCGACTTAGCCTGAAATGAGTACTTCTTGCTGTGTGTAAACACAAGATTAGGAAAAAAGTTCGGCCAAACGTAGTACTGTGTACACCACAACCCTTGATTTCCACTCCAGGACTAATAAGTGGTGGCCAAAAGTGTGTTGCCCTTAACGTATTTGTTTGGCTTTCTTATTTTCTTCTTTAAATAATTGTGGGTGCCTATTTCTGGTTGAAAATGAGAACTGGATAACTACTTTACAGTTAAACAAGCTCGTTTGTAAAGTTGATGTTGTTTGTCCGTTCATGTCATGCAATGACATCACTATTGATATAATTTGCCTGTTTGTGTCATGCGATGACGTCACTTCCTATTTGGGGCTTCCTGTTCTGGAGGCGGGAATCCACGAGGCAGATACCAGCTGTTTACTCTAAAAGTAATCCGCTTGCATCCAATATGAAGCATCATAGAAGCAATGCTGTAAGTTCATTTATTTGACATTATACATTTAAAATATCTTATATTACTAATGACTTCGTTAAAAATTATGTTTGATAAGTTGTGTACAATGTAATGTGTAATTGAGAACACGGGCACTGAATGCCTTTGTATTGTTTGCAGTTTTCACCAGCATGTTAATGAAGAAGTGTGACAGTATATGGTCAACCTTTCCATTAACGTGTCTTCATTGGCTACGGTTTAACTTGGTGTTTAGTCAGAGTTTTGACACACTGATCGAGAACACTAGAAATAGTATATTTGGTGACAGTGTAGTTTGTGTTTGAGTGTGGAATGTATACTGTTTGTGTGTACGCTGTATGTAATGTGTGTGTGTGTATTGTGAGTGTACCCTGTATGTAAAGTGTGTGTATCATAATAATTGCACTTCTAGAGAGATGTTTCACCCGAGGGTCATAAAGTGCTGCGCAGAGCTGCGGAGAGAACGGCATGTCAACAATAAAGACATAAAAACAGAAAATCAGCAACAATGACTTTTTCGGAGTTTTTTTTTAAACCCAACAAAGTTGTTATTTACAACTAATAATGAAGAGTGAGATCTGTTTGTACAATTATATCATTTTAGTCCAAGGGAAAATATTGTACTTCTATCTCAAACATGTCTGATGTACAATATATGGGGCCTAGCCTCGATTGTGCCAGGCCACGTGCAGGTGGGGAATGCGTTAGGCTTCTCCCCTGCCCCGTATCCATGCAAGTGGCCAATGAGTCACAGGGTGCGGTTTGGGCCGATGAGGTAATGTGTTTGCCACCCACGCTGGGCGGCTGATGAGTAATCAGGGGTGGCAGTTAAAGCGGCTGCGTAAGTGGTTATAGGCCGGTGTGAGGAGGGCTAGAGGAAGACCTGACCTGGGAACTGCTGGAGGAGGCTGTGTGAAGATGTAGGGTAGCGCTCGTGTGGGGGAGGGTAGCAGACCGTTGTGGGCTGCTAATCGGTCGTGAGCTGCTGTGTAGAATTACAGCATTGAAAACATCCCAAAGGCCTCGACATTATCTATCATCGCTGGTCTCTTGTCGCTAACTGGGTGAGTGCATCGCTGCGTGACAGTGAACCACTATGCCGCCGCTGAAGAACCCCTGGCAGCCAGTGCCAGATAGCCGCCCGCGCCACATGGCCGCATGCGCAAGTCAGACCCACGAGTGTCTGGCGTGGATTACGACCGAGGTCTACTCCCTTGGAGGGTTTCCCGCCGAAACACCACAAATACATAAATATGCAAGACATTTGCAAATTGAACTGCAGATGCACATTTTAGAAAAGCCCTCACTGGATGGATATGGTGATTCAATTATGGAATATCAAGCGCTCATATTAGTTTGAACAAAATCCAAGCTTCAAAGCAAAAAATAACCATCTCATTCAAAAGGTGTTAGCAAGAAATCGAGACTTATATTTACTTAACTACTTAATGATTAAACAAACCTAGAATCGATTACTGCATTGCAGTAACTGATTCATTGGCTTTTCAGCATCAGAAGGTGACAGGATGATGCAACAGCATCCCTAGTAATCGTAACAATGGTGCAGCTATTCAAGAATACTTATAGAGTACGCTCAGGGGGAGAGGGGGTAGGGGTGGAGGGGAGTAGGGAGGCGTGGAAGTTGGGAGTTCCCTTGTGACATCACTCTCAGGGGAACGCCCTTCTCCCTTCTCACTCTAAGCCCGTCACACTGATCTCACGTGGGGCCAAGAGCAGAGACAGTGGAGATGGGTGGTGAGTAGGTGGTGGGTGCTAATTGAGTGGGGAGTGATATTTTGAACGAGTGGTGAGGGAGTGGTTATTGTCAGTCAGGAGTGTGTGGTGAGTTAGTCAACAATGTATGAATGTTTTTGCGTGTGTAGCTTTGTATTGTATGTGCACGTAGCAAATGGTGACTTGGTGTTGTGAACTTGTGTGTATTGATAGGTACTTGTGTGTGTGTAAAGGACTCAATCCAGGGACATGTGGTGGGTCCTTTGTGGTCTTTATTTACAGCCTTCGCGAACCTTGCCTGCCAATACAGAACCCCCCAGATTCTCCGAGCGCTCTCCTTTTCAATTCTCCATTTGGTCCCCCACCCATCTGTGTGTGGATCTCAGGCTTTGGCCTTCAGCTTGGCTCTGCCCACGTTGTGGTCCCACTCCTTGGTGTGGCCCCACCTCTCACACAGTAGTGAGTCGTCGATACTTGTGTAAGGGATGCATGGCGTGGGTATGAGGTGGGGCCAGTAGTGTAGCGGTTAACTAACTGCACTACGAACCCGACATTGATCCAAGTTCAATTCCTGCTCTTGTCCATCAACAAATGACGATTATCTGATCCAGTTCTGGTCCTCCCCTTGATGGACCCAACCTCAAATGAGTACCTGGTGCAGTGTAAACATCGCCGTGAGAGTCTATGGCAGCCAAGCGTTGTGTTGGCGACCTATCTATCCCCTGAGGTACTACTCGCTAACCGTAGAGTCTGTTAAGGCTCTTCGGGCAAACTTTGCCTTTGGAGTGAGGGTGGTGGAGCTGGGCGTATTTGTGAGCGGGAGATGTGGATGTAGTTGAGTGGATGCGAGGAGTTGGTTACCCCTCCACCTGGCACTTTTTCAACCCAAAGTCACGGTGGAAACACCCAACCAGGCTTGTGGCTGGGGGCATCAAGGGGAGAGGCACTTGACACGTTCTGGCAAAATCTAATTTGAGGAATCCAGGCTTAACCCCCCTCTCAGGAAATCCTCTAGAGACGGGAAAACACTGGGATTGTCAGAATCCTTGCTAGGGAGTAAATAACAGCTGCTGTGAAGGGCACAACTGAATAAACACTCGCTATAATTATTGAAAAGTTCAGTAGACGTCGACAAAAGGTTTTGGAAGCATAGAGTTCCCTTTTTTTTCACGTTAAGAAAATCTATGCTTGGTGTTGTCATATCAGACTCAGTGATGTGGAAGCTTTCAATGAATATAGACAACTCAAACATCGTCTTCATGAATTACCCTTGTTCTGTGGGGATTGTGATATTTCATTCTATTTATTGTAGATATTTTTGTTGTCTAGGGATAAACTATCTCATGTCATTGGCCACGATCAAAGAGAATGAGCTTCAGTTCTAATTTCTCATTTATGCAAACAATGTAATGCACCAACAAACCACACTCAGAAAATATCTTGAATGCCTTAATAATTATTAACCAAAAAATCCGAATCGTGTCATTAATATGCACCCATATTTGATATATGCTCAGTTACAAAAATGAGTGATACAACTTAATGCTAATAACTCAATACTAGTACACGAACAATGTTTGGTGTTGGCTTAGTTTCAAGGAGCATGATAGTGACACAAAAAAATATTTGCAAACCCCCCCTCCTTGTTTTGGCTTTGCGCCCTCTTCATATCATAGTTTGCCAACAGATATATAACCATCAGAATCATCTACAACGGTTGTAATGCGTAGTTTTGTTCATTTATTACATTACATTCATGTAATGCACAGTTTGCAGATGGCTGTACCTGGAGATTTCCTGGAAGATGTAAAATTGTAAAATGTAATATACAAGTTGACTTAAATATTTTACAAAACCAACTTCGCTTACCTAAACTTGTCTTTAATGCAAATAAAACTACATGCTTTTTTCTCGCAGAAAAAAAATAAAACCTCTACTTTAGTTATAGGCACTATATAACCATCGAGTTGAAAAAGATAAAGAATATAAATACCTTGGCTTCATAAAAGCCTGTAAATTGAAATTCAGACCTCCCAATGATAACATTGCCAAGAACTTAAAATTCTCTTTACAGATAAACACTGCTTTCCAACTAAGTTCTGTTCAATTATTGTGACATATCAGTTGGCATCTCGCAATGTATTAAATAAATATAACCAACTACTCTTAGATTTGCTTTGGATGTTCCCTATAAAACCAACCATTGTGAATTATATATTGGCTCAAAATTAACTTTTCCAATTAGCAAGTTTTACAGGGCCCTGGGTATCCTTAATGTTCTACTGAATAAGTTGGCAAAATATTTTATGAATTTGTTGACCGTACAGATGACAAAAATAAACCTTGGAAACTCAACCTATTGCATGTACCTAAAGATTCTAGGAAAAGACTTTTGTGGCAGCTGCCCCTCGCTTTTGGAATATTGTCTGGTGATTGAGGCTACAGTCATTACCATAATTGAGCCACATTAGATCACAATTAGAATAAAAATGTATACCTAGATGCAATTGCTAAACTCGATAGGTGGCTTTAAGGGATGGATATGCTATTTCCGTTTGTTGCACAATAAGCTTCTTCAATGTATTCCCATCGCATTGTAACACTAACACTGGAACACTTTGTTTTATTTAATTAGCAATTTCATTGGAATTTTTGTGGTGTGCAATTCTGTTAGGGTTTCATCTTTGCACTGATTGGTGCTGTGAGTGTTTATTCACGTTGTGATTTTATGAGTTGCTATGTTGGTCAGTTCGAATGTATGTTGAATTGCAGGAACCCCGCATCAAAAGCTTGCAAGCTCACTGTATTTTCCACTGTAATAATCAACATCTATATACTACTAGCAATGTCCAATAGATTAAACATTATTTAATCCTTGAGCAACAAATTGTAATGCTAACGGAGATTCATTGTCTCGAGCTCCAGGTTACGTATCTTTCCAGACTCTACTCAAACGTGCCAACCTCTTCTACTCTGATCTGTTTAAAAAGTCCACCCAAACCTCCACATCCACAAACTGCTGGGAGTCGTCTCCCTCTTCCTCAGTGTTTGAATTCCCCTCCTGCTTCATGCTGCCTTCATCAACCTGGAGGTCGAGTCCTGGAATCGAATCTTCATCTTCACTTTCCACTTTCAATTCCTCAAATTCCACCTTCAGTTGCTCACAGTTCACTTTTCGACATTTCACCTGTAGATCTTCAGTTTTCACCTGCCATTCTTCAAATTTTACCTGCACTCCTGACCATATTTCAAAGCCGGGGCTTTCTTCTGGCTCTTGTTTCATGAGAGTTGAAAGCTTTGCCACAGTTTGATTTTCACGAATCGATTTATTCTTTTTGCGGATCTTCTCATACCTGTTTGGCACTTTTGAAATTGCTAATACCTTCTCACGCATTGTGCGCTCACAGGGTGTCTCTCCCGTATGTGTTCTTTGGTGGCTATAAAGATCTCTGGAATGTAGAAACGCATTCCCACACACAGTACACTTGAAGAGCTTATCACCCGTGTGTTTTTTCTGGTGAACATGAAGATATCATGACTGTGTAAAGGCCTTACCACACACAGTGCACTTATACGGCTTCTCACCCCTGTGTGTTCCCATATGCTTCTTAAGAGATGCTGAACGTGAAAATGTCTTCCCACACACAATGCACTGGAAAGGTTTCTCAACTTTGTGTATTCTCTGGTGATTCTTAAGATGTCCTGACTCTGTAAATGTCTTCCAACAAAAAAGACACTTGAAGGGTTTCTTACCCGTGTGTATTTTCAGGTGCCTTTTAAGAGAGTCTGACACTGTAAATAGCTTCCCACACATAGTGCACTTGAAAGGCTTCTCACCCATGTGTGTTTTCAGGTGCCTCTTAAGAGAGTGTGACACTGTAAATACCTTCCCACACACAGTGCATTTGAAGGGCTTCTCACCCCTATGTATTCTCAGGTGCCTCTTCAGATTTCTTGACAGTGTAAATGTCTCCCCACACGTCGTGCACTTGAAGGGCTTTTCACCCGTGTGTGTTTTGTGATCCTGCTCCATGTCCGCAGAATGATCGATGTTGTATGAATATTGGTCACACTAGTGCCTTTTAGCACCAAGCTGGGTCGAGTCTCTTCTCCATGTGATTGATTCGGTATAAAAACACACATTACGCACACATTATATACAGTGTGCACTCACACACACTATACATACGTTGCTCACAATATACATACCCATTATATACAGAATACACATAAAAACACACAATATAGACACATTACAGTCTTACGTCAGACAATATACACATTACACATGACGTGAACTCGCAGAATATACACGAACAATACATAAAGGTCCACTAACAATAAACATACACATTAAACACAGCGTACACTCACACAATATACACACATTACATACAGTGTACACGCACACAAAATGTACACACATTACATACAGCGTACACGCACACGATACACACATTACATGCAGCGTACACTCACAATATATATTGGCATATACAGCATACACACACGATACACACATTACATACAGTCTACATTCATCCAATATACACATTATATACAGCGTACACTAAATATACACACAGATGACATACAACCTACACACACAATATACAGACATTACGTACAGTGTACACTCACACAATATACACACATGCTCTGATGTTGACATGTCGTTCTCTCCACAAAAAAACATTGTTGATTTCCCGTTCATATGTCATTGCTACTGACGTGTTCTCTCCACATCTCTGTGCAGCGCTTTGTATCTCTTGGGTGAAAAACGCTCTAGATGTGCATTATTATTATGTAGTGCAAAGCCCCACACTGTGCCAGGCTTGGTGCATTCTGACGCTCATACCCTGGAAGCGGGCCGATCTCCAGGTTACGTCGGTGTGATTGGGCGGGGGCGATTGGCAGATCTGATTCGTTTACACTGTTGCTAAGGGTGGTCGACCGGGAAGAGGTCAAAAAAAGTTAAGGTGGTGTGGGGTTATTTGTGGGGTTTTAAAAGCTTGCTTGTATGAAAAACTCATAA